>JAQMYJ010000008.1:3533519-3544967 GCA_030014305.1 Clarias laeviceps
GCAGTGCAGCTTGCCGGTGCGGTAGTAGTTGAGGATGAAGGCGAACGTGCTCGGGTGCCGGTCGAAGAAGAACTCGTCCGACTTCGGGTCGTAGTCGAAGTTACTGCACGCGTCGGGCTCGGTGAGCCACGACAGGCGCGTGCCGGGCAGCGTGCGGAGCGTGCTGCGGTAGGTCTCGTGCCGCACGCCGCCGCAGTTGATGACGATGCGCTCGCTGTCCGACGGGCAAGTCATGTCGGCGCTCGCGCATGCTTTGGCGCACGACTTGCTGCCACCCTTGCGCCCTCTGAAAGAGGAGACGCACACCGAGCTGAGCATAGAGGAGGAGGAGGAGGGGGGGCGGGGGGGAGAAACACGGAGAGGGGGAGGAGCCTGAGTGAGAGAGAGAGAGAGAGAGAGAGATGCTTTAGATAACACACACTGCTCACTTTTCATATGATTCATTAACATTCTGAGCCAAATCATGAAGAACGTGCAAATCCAAAAACTAATCCAAACTAATTATTGCCCCTTGTCTTTGTCCTTTGTCTGTCCAGGGAGACTTAGGGCTCGAGGCGGGGTACACCCTGGATGGAGTGCCAATCCATCACAGGGCACACATGTATACACATATACACACACACACACACACATGCTCATTCACTCACTACGGGGAAATCTGGGGACGCCACTTAGTCCAACCTGTATGTTCTTGGAGGAAAACCGGAGCACCCGGAGGAAACCCACCAAGCATGGGGGAGAACATGCAAACTCCATGCTCACAGAACAAGTGCAAGGCGACCGTGCTACCACTACGCCACCGTGCCGCCCCTAGTACATACCCTCCCTTCTCATTCCCCTTCTGTAACAAGCTGATAGTGAAAAACATAAAGGTGAAAAAATTTATTTTTCAGAAAGGATTATATAACAATTTACTAGACTATGGAACATTCTTCCAGAGTATCTGAGGATGACACAGATTGTTGATGATTTTAAATCTGGTCTTAAAACTTATCTTTTTATCAGGGTTGAAATAATTTGTAGCACTTTGAGATTTGCTTCAAATATTATAAGTGCATTATAAATAAAATGTATTATTATTATTATTATTATTATTATTATTAACAAATTTTCCACCATAATACTTTAATGCTTTCTAAATATGCATAAATGTTTATATTTTTAGTAGATAAAAATAAAAAATAAATACATTTGCTAAATACAATCTCATGCCATTTTATGTAGTGTCCGTAACTTTTTTGAATGCAAATCTATGATCTTGTCATGCAGATGAAACTTTAACTCAAAAAGACCTAAACTTGAAAAAATGTATTATTCCAAAATGCAAAATTGTTCAAATATTGCAGCAAGTATTTGACATGGTTACGGACACTACAGATTTTGGTTGGGAAAAAAAGTCCTTAATTTTGCACGGAATACTTTAATTTAAGCAACAATTTTTACAGGTCATTTACTTCTATTAGCTTACATTAATTTTAGTATCAGTTAACATAAAAAACTATGAATGATTTGCATTTTAAATTATTATTAAGACGGAATAACGCTGAAAAATGCCCATTTTCGGGGCACATATAAAATGATCTTAGCAAGTTAGCAAAATGAAGCGGGAAATTGAGATTGGTCACTTCCATGTTGCATAAACTTCAGAAGTAGCATCCACATTTTCTGTATTATATGTATAACATAAAAAAAATAAACTCAGCACCAATACTGTGTTTTGGCCGTGAGCCGAATCATGAATCATGAATCTGTGAGGGTGCAAACTAGGGCCCTACTGTATGTTCATCTTCCCTTCACTGCACACAGGATCCAAGCGCTTCATCACATCAAGTGAGCTGAGCTTGAAATAAGAGGAGAACCTCAGCACTCATGGCAGCAAACTGACCTCATAAGATGGTTTTGAGTTCAAATCCCAGCATTGGCAACCTGCCACCGTAGGCAGCAAAGCATTCACTTAATGCCACTTAACCCTCGACTGCTTTGTTCTTGTCTCAAGTGCAACTCTTGTCGGAAACGTATCATCAGACATGCAGTCAGTGAACCTGCACTCTTAGGATGAGAACGGTTCCTCAAGAGCTTTCTGTCTACAATAAGGCTTCTTAGCTTCTTAGAAGTACCCTGTTTAGGGTTTAAGGATGTAACCAAATACAAATACAGCAGAACCTTGGCATACGGATTTAATCCGTTCTGGAGGTGAGTTCTTAAGGCGAAATTTCGTATTGTGAAACACATTTTCCCATAGGAAATAATGTAAATGCATATAATCTGTTCCAGCCACCTAAACATTTTACCAATATTACCTATTTCCAACACTATAATCATATTTTTGCATATAAAAACAATAACATTTAGAAGAGACATATGCATGAAGTAAAATATAAAATAAATATACATTAAACCTCACTTAACCTTAATTTATGATTCCTCTTGGCACCGACTGCTTAAAAAATGAAACTGAAAGCGGCTCCGTTTTCTTCTTGATAACATTCTTAAGACCCATAGTGCTATGTCTTCACAAAATTTTGCACAAAATGAAAAAACCCACAAAGAAAATATAAACTCGCTTCACTTGCCTTTCCACTGATGCAAACATGTGTCGAACAGCTTTTATGCCGAAAATGCTTCGTATACCGAGACAAAGTTCTTGCAAAAATTCAGTTCTTAAGGCGTAAATTCTTAAAGCGTGGCGCTCATATGCCGAGATAGCCCTGTACATTATTCATAATGAGCAGATATAGTTTAGTAAAAGAAATACAAATAGCACGTTTGCTTTGTGTTTGTGCCCACCCTCCCCCACCCTCCAGAAAGATTAAAAGTGTGTATCCGGTTGGGATCCCATACTGAGCAGTCTTGCAAACATGAGGTTTTTACTTTCAGGAGGGAGAAAGCAGTCATTAACATAAACATGTTGCCGCAGATGTATAACCCCGCTGCCCATGTGAAGACCTTGGTGTACCAGGAAAAGATACAACACAAAGATTCGCCTATGTATGGAGGCTTTTGGACATCTTTAGAAATATATTACAGCAGGCAAAGAAATATACGAACTACTCGAGTGATATAGCTGAGGATGAGGAATGATCAGAGGCAGAAACCTGTTAATTGTTTTCAAGCGTTTCTAAAGGCAGAGCATATTTTACAAAATGTTCATATAAGACCACACCCACTTCAGATATAAATCCAAATACAGATAGTAGTATTGTTTTATACCCTCGGTAGGCCTCTACATAGAACAGATAATGGTTGCGCTATAATGGACAAATGAAAAACGCAACATATCCAAATTGTAGAGCGTGTTGTACTGCGCTGCACTGCATGTTTTCATGATTGTAACCTGATTCCTGCGAGCTCAGCTCAGCTAAGCGGCATGTTAACAAACCTTTTATTATCGTGATTGTGAACAGAAATGTGATCAACCATATTCTTCATCCAAGCCTGCATTGCTAGGACCGTTTACCACTTTAACGTAATGTACCCGAAGTACCTGTTGGAGAAATCTTCTCTCACCCACAGCTCAAACCCTTAACATGATCTATATATAATAATGAAAAGTTCATGCAATTTTAACTTTAAAAAAGTTAATTTTTGTTAACAGCCAAGAAACTACAAAAATGTCCTAAAATGTTCTTTTATGCATATTTACCCTTATTAAAAAAAACTTTCATAAAGATCCATAAATATGAGGAAAAAACTTGCCATATATCTATATCTTAAATCAAACATTTAGGTTGACTTGAGTTCTTTAAATATACTCACAGCTTAGCAGTGAAGGTTGAGAAGCTGGCGTCTGTCTACAGCTATCATTTCATCCTCGTATAAATTAGCTTAGCAAACATGACAGGTCTGATAGCTCTAGAGTTTATTTGCTGACATCTCAAACTCAACTGATACCTTGTACAGTACAAATCAGCATTATACTAGACCTGTGTGAACAATTTGACCCAGAACTAGAATCAGACCTCCACGAGGGATAAACGACTTAAAAAATCACAAGAGACACTTTGCTTTCATCATCCGTCCTGATATTAGACTGCATTTATGGGGGCGCGTCCTTGTTTCTTATGTTCTAGTCCTGCTTTGTGTGTGTGTGTGTGTGTGTGTGTGTGTGTTTGCCAGCAGCTGTGTGTACAGTTCCTTCATTTTAACCTGAATCTACATCCAATCATTTAAACATTGAACAAAGGCTGTGTCTGTATTAAAAGCACTCGTGTAATCCACCTCACATTAGTACTGTTTGCCTTGAGATGACTAAAACTGTACTTCAGAACAAGTTAGCGCTAACTGATGAATGAACACAGCCTTCTGGCTCAACCTGCTAGCAGCTTTCTACACACAGTAGCTTGTACAGTATACAGGCTCGGTAGAAAGTCTGATGGCCAAGAGACGTTCACTTTACCAGGAAGGGTTCATTTAATTACCATGACCAACCACCACAGGGCTTTTCCAGTAGCAACGAAAGACGAGTAGCCTGCTTACCAACCACTAACTGCTTTAAAAAACGCATCAAATTTTGACTATATTGACGAGATTTGGCTCAGGAACACCCACTGCGTACCCTCACCCCTAACCCTATATTTCCGCCAGCGCAACGTCGCCGGAGACGACCTCCGCAACTCTAGGCAACGCTTGTGATACCACCAGGTGCCCCTGAGACGATTCTGAAAACTATTTAACCCACTTTCCTCTTGAATATTCATACCAGAGGTCACGCCAGATGGCAAGAATTTCCATAATGATGAACATACCTAAATCACAGCCACAACTCTTTGACCGATTTCATCCCAAACTGGACTTAACTGACTCATGTAGAAAATAACAACAATAAACACAATTAAAACAGATGAAAAAGAAACAATTTATTTGCATAGCCTATTGTAGAAGAACAAGGAGACAGCAGTAACACAACAACACAACAAGCTGATCCACTTTTTTAAAAGATCTCCGTAGCGGACAAAGCTGTGCTATAGACCAGACATCACAGATCTGCACCCTGTAGAAATCCCGCTTAAGTGCTAACTAGCAAGTGATACGTCTTTTGTACGTTTGTTACACTGACACTAGCTTTGTTGGCAGATTAGCAAAGCAAAAGAAGACTATACATATTTGATGAGGGTTAAAGCATGCTAGAATAAGATGAAACAACAGTTTCTTTGGTAGATTTTCTTACATTTCCGTACATTAACCAAAAACTTTACTATATAATTTCATTTAGAGCATGAAACAACCAGACAACCTGTCACTCTCAATCTAGAGAGACTTCCAGATGGGAGCCAGAGTTGTGGTCAACTTTCATCTGAAAAGTGTACAAAAGGCTTATATTACACTGAGTATATTTGTCATTTAACCACTGTAGCTTCAGCCTCAATTGCTCCGCCCCTAACAAAGAGCATTTCATAACTTTTATAAATTTTGCTGGTAACAAGATTCAGAACCTTTATGGCTTCAATTTGTTTTTTTGTTTTTTTTCATTCTGCAACTCCGTGTACTCATGTACAACAGGGGGGAAAAAAGAACTTTAACCACAGAGGTACAATAACCCATTCATAGTCATTGGACTGGAAAACATTAACGTACATCGCATCCTTGCATGTTTGCAGATTTCTGTTATGGCAACCAATGGCATCTTTGCATTTTGGGGAGATTCCTTGTTTAACCCTTTAACATTCTGCTCAACTTTTTTTCAGTTACTATTTCGTATTGAAAAATATTTTGAGCTTGACCTGACTAAGCCATTTCTACCATTCGGTTGAGGTACGCAACTCTAAATAAATCCACAGATCCACAGATTTTGCAATGTGTTCCATTGCTCTGTTGAATACAACATTTGTGCTGTTGCACCAAAAGTTAGCATGTTGTTTGACATTTTATTTGGTATTAGTAAATATACTGATTTTTACCACTTTTACCCTGAAGCAACATCTCAACCATTTGGAAGAGATGCATATCCATTGTTGTTATAACCCAAGGAAACAAGAACAATACAAGGAAAATTTTCCTTCGTGGATGTTCTAGTGAGGACGTTAAAGAGTTAAGATGTTAGTTTGAAGCATTTGCAAGGAAATATGTTTGAACAGTTGCAATAACATTTAAGAAAGTTTATTTATGTACAGTTAAAGCAGGTAGTTTATTAAAGCCTCTAGGAAAAGCTTGCAAGTCTATTACTTAACTCTGTTATTAGGTACTGTATTACACTCTATGTAGGCTATTTCAGGAGTGACGCAGCATTTTCTCCAACATCCAAAAACATACCAATTGGTAGCTTGGCTGGTTAAACATGGCTCTAAGTGTAAATGCATTTGTGAATATGTCTGCTCATGGTGTGTCTTCCAGAGTGCATTCCAAAATACGCTCCAGATGTTTCGGGAATCTGACTAGGATAAAGCGCTGCCTGAAAATTCCCATGTAAATCAGTCTCATGTTATGTTCATATAGAGAAACACAGCATGACTTGTTCTTATGACATATTTTCAACATCATAATCTGTCCTTCTTTTTTAAATATTTTTTACCAATATTTATGAATAGATAAATATCTATAATCTTGTGCGGACTTGTGGCTACACTTTACAATCTTGTTCTTCTCAAAGGTTAATCTCCATGTCTGTTTTCCTCCTGGTCTCTGCAATTAAACCTAAAATGAATTGTACGTTCTAGTTGTTTAATACAGTGTGCTTTAATTTCTTTAATTTTTTTAACACAAAAAGTGCTACTATTTTCGTCTTTACACCTGCAGTGACAGCTTTGCAGTGCAAATGCAATACTGAGCCAGATGTTGCATTATGCGTGCTCTGAGCTGGAAAGTGGCTCGAGCACACGGCGAACTTGTAGTGGAGGGAAGCGATACCTGAACAACAGATTAACTTACAATCCTCTGGTCTATGTTAAGGGTTTGGGCAATAAAGCAACAATATACTATATTTAGTGGTGTGGCAAGTAGCATGGAGCATCTGCATAGATCCTTCACGACTCTACTACGAATGAGTTCAAGTCAAACCAGGACTTTTGATTGTGCGGAATAACAGAACACAGTTCTGAGAGTAAAAACAGCCTTCATTTCTCTATATAATCCCCTGCTACACTGACGCACTTATCCCTGTGTTTCACTAGAGCTTGGATACCATCATGGTAAAAAGTTTTCTCAGTCATGATTAGAATACCTGCTTCACGTTTGCAACGCTGGCCTCCCAGGAACTCCTTTAATGGCACCTACATTAAAAGGTAGTGTGGCCGAACGGTCTCAGGTGTTGGCTTAAGGATTCAGTCTCCTTGGGGGGTGTGAGTTCAAATCCCACTGCTGCCAATACGTGGTTTTTGGAATTTCCCTGGGGATCACTATAGTATCTATCTATCTCTATCTACATGTGGAAACGGCTTGAAGCGAGGTCAGGACTGTACGGGGGGATGTGGCAATAACTCCCAGTGATGTGTGTACAGTTCCCACAGACAGATTCGTCTATTCCACAAGTTGGCGACAAGTAATACGTCGAACTTTAAGGATCAGGAGTTCCACTGGCGGAATGTTTACAGGAACGACTGCAGCTGGCAGCTGCTTTTCATCGCAAGTCTCGGTTTGACTTCAACGCCCCTTGTACATTTATCCAACATTGCTGATCGTCAACTGAATGTTTTTACTGCATGACTTGATCTCAAACTATTAATACTTGCATACTGTAAATGTGATATTTTCTCTCTCTCTCTCTCTCTGATGCATTTTATTCCTGAATGAATGATCGATGCAACTTTAAAGTCTTGCTCCACTCTCAGTCAATGCTTTAATGTACATCTGTATGAGATGATATGTCAATAATGATAAGAATAGATTTATAGGAATGGTTTAATTTTCATTTCATGAGTCTTCGTCTAAGGCAGCACAGCGGCATAGTGGTTAGCACTATCGGCTTGCACCTCCATGGTCGAGGGTTCGATTCCTGCCTCGGGGTCTGTCTGTCTGTCTGTCTGTGTGTGTGTGTGTGTGTGTGTGTGTGGAGTTTGCATGTTCTCCGGTTTCGTTCCACAGTCCACAGAGACATACAGGTTAAGCTAACTGGTGTTCCCAAATTGCCTGTAGTGTGTGTGCCCTGCAATGGATTGTTACCCCGCCTTGTGCCCTAAGTCTCCTAGGATTGGCTCCAGGCCTCCCGTGACTCTGTACAGGATAAAGCGGATTGAGAGTCTTTGTCTAAAAGTAATGCACAGAATTCCCAATGCTTTCGGAATTGTTTCATTAAGTAAATAACTTTAACTTTAAAAATATTGTGTATGTAAAGAATACAGTATAAAATTAACAATTTATTTAGAAATAAAACAAAGCACAGTTTTCCTAGAATTGCTGATGTGGTGAAGTTTTCTACTTGAGGGAAACATTTATGCAACATTAATAGAAGGAGTCTGCAGTGTTAATGCTTTGTATATAGAAGTTTTACACTTTGCAGCGAAACATAAAAACAAAACAAAAAAAAAGCAAGACGGGTCATTTCATTATGAAATGACACGTCTTGATTGTAGGAACACAGATTAACAAAATGTATACTAAATAAATACTGAATGCTTTTGGAACCCAGTAGCAACTCCTAAATAAATTGAATATTAAAAAAGGTTAATCTTTATGCTATTATTTTAAACACTTAAATACCATTTAGTATTACTTCTTAAATGCTTACACTCCCTGCAAATTCTAATCAATTATTCATCATATAATTACAACTCAGGGTCAAAATAATTGATGGGCGAGTGAGCAGAGGAAGCATAAAGTGCTTTTAGGTTGACACTCTGCGTCGTGATGGACAGGCGCTCCAGAGTCGCGTGTGTTCTCTCATGCACGGCCGATGGCGGATCTCAAACTCACGTTAAAGATCGCGTAACAAATAGGTTCTCCGCTGATTTAACTATTTCCTCTGGCGCTTGATCAATCACTGGTGCTCACAAAGCATCCAATCAGAGAGAGAGAGAGAGAGAGAGAGAGAATGGGGGAAGATGGGAGCATGAGAAAAGCTGAAGGTAGGACCATTATATGCTGAGGTCCACAAAATGGGGAGAAAGGACTGCAGAGCATTAATTCTCTCTCTCTCTCTCTCTCTCTCTCATTCAGTGCAGTACTGAAACATGATGCAGTCCATTCAGAGCCGTGCGTAACCCATTCATTGCTGGTACACACATCGAAATGTGATTAGAAAAATCTTTCCAATTCTTGATGAAGAAACACACTCTTGTACACACACACACACAGGAAGAAGAGCTGTATAGAAGTGATTTTTTTTGTGTGTGTTGCTGCAGTAAGACAAATTATGACTCTCCCCGCTTCTCCATCTCTCTTTCTCTCTCTCTCATTTTCTTTCATGAATGAACATTGTGCCTTAAGGATCTCCAAGCTACAGCTTAGCTCTCGCATTCACACTTTTAAGTTCCGCATAAAACACTCGGATTACAGCAGGCGAGCCAATCTCTCTCTCTCTCTCTCTCTCTCTTTTATCTATTCACAGAGTTAGCATGGCACCTCATTCAATCACTCTCCGTCCATTTCTGCCCTCTCCTGGTCTCAGTCCATCTATCTCTGACTCATAAAATGAGTAAAACAGTAAGTTCTGCTCAAATTCCATGATCTCTCTTCATCTCTTCTTGACTCTATCAATGTAATTTCCCTTTATCTTCTTTCAGTCTTCATCACACTCTCACTCTCTCTCTCTCTTTTTTTCTCTCGATTCCTCCTACAGAGTTCTTGCTTCGCTCTGCCTCTGCAAACTATCCCAGGACCCACAGCAAAGAAAATCACCAGGCAAAAGGCGACAGAACAAGGTAAGAAAACCTACTTAGAGGATCTTTTTACTTTTTATTATTGTTTTTTTTTTTTAATTGGAGATCCCATATCAATATGAACCTCGTTACAATATTACAGTTTTAAAAAAAATTACATCAATGCAATACATTCCATGCGAACTTAAATAAAACTCTAACTGTAGAACTGGCTAAATCCAAAATATCAGCGTCGTTTGCCTTCTTTAGCATCCACAATGCGCTAAAAACAATTTAGCTGTTCAGCTAAGAACTATTAAACTGTGTTCATTTTTCCCCATAAGCTCTATTTGTGTAGTTTTATATAATTAAAAGTTATATAATATTACTATGAAAAACAATTAACCGTTTTTTTTATAATATGACACATCTTATTATTATTATTTTTTTTTTTTTACGTCTGAGCATCATGTGAAAATTAGCTTGCTCAGATTTTACTGGCTTGAGTGACTCTATTTTGTCATTGTCCACGGCTGACAACTGCTTTTTCCACATGTGGAAAACATTGTGTGAAAAAACTAGCTAAGAAATATTCCATGTTTTACACTGTTCAATACTGCTTTTTTGCATGTTAGCATGATGTGAAAACTAGCTAGCAAAAAAAAAAAGTTTTACCCTGTTCGCACTGCAAAAATGTGTTAGCAACTAAAAATATCTTGAATATAGTTACATTTATCTACACTTTTTTGAAAATAACAAGATTACAACAAATCAAATATAAGATTATTAAGCTCAATTCTAATAAACGTCTATTAAAATTTTAGGCCAAAAAAAAAATTAAATAAATAAATCTATTTGGCAGATAATTTTGCTAGTTTGTAGGAATTTTTTCCTGAAATAAGCAAAATTCGCTGCCAGTAGAACAAGAAATGTTCACTTCACAATTTTAGTAACATTTGACTAGAAATTAACTTAAAAATCTTATATCTAGTTTGCTGTAAACTTATTTTTAAACAATTATAGGTAGGTTTGGCTAGATTCAAGAATATTTCACTTGCTAAAATGCCATTTTTGCAGTGACGTACTTCTGTTGATTAGGTGAATCTCAGCAAACAGGAAATGTAGCATGAAAAGTGAAGGTGAAAAAGCACTATTTTGTATGGTAGTGTTTAATCTAACAAATTGTAGTGAAAACCTTCAAGAAACTCACACATTGTAATGTAATTTGTATATTTTTGCTTTTCACATGGAAAGACAAACAAACTATATATTCAGCCACTGGGGGAAAAAATGCTAGCTATTGATTGTGGCTAACCGATCCCATTAGTTAGTTACTACAGACAATGTAAACGTGTAGTGATGGTGAAAACAAGACAAGTGTGTCTGGAATATAGACATTTACCTCAGGTTTGCTCATAAATTACAAAAAAAAGGGGGTTTTGAGCACAAGATTGTAGCCTACCCAGATAGCACAGGTACGTCGCGGAGACGTCTGCTAAAGAGCGTATCATCTGGTAAATATCGCGTTCGTTTTTTTATAGTTGTATTTTGATCGTTTGTAGATCGCCTGTTTGAGCTGTTATGTTTTTTACATCTTTTCAAATTGAGACCTCATTTGTAAGTTGCTGCTGGTGTAAAACAGTGTTTTTATTAAATATAAAATAAAAATCTCCGTTTTATCCCGTTTGTCTTATGCTTCCTTCCTTCACAGAATTCTGTT
>JAQMYJ010000008.1:3560243-3576060 GCA_030014305.1 Clarias laeviceps
AATTAAATCCATTTCTATCCCTTACTATTACAACTAACACTATCACTCTATATTACACTACAAAACTAAAAAAATCATCAATAAAATTATCTTATGATTCAAAATTTTAATGATCAGTCTTTTAAATCAGGAAAAACAATGATGATAATAATGCAATAATAATAATAATAATAATAATAATAATATGCGGTTGTAAAAGCTCAGAGATGTACAACCGTCCAGTGATTTAAAAACTAGTAATAAAGTTTTTTAATCAGGAATGATGTGAACGTGTTTGCGTGTGCTGGTTAAAAGCCAAGCAGGAGAATTTTGGACAAGCTGTAGGCGAGAGCGAGATGACTGACTGATTCCTGTATATACTGCATTACAGTAATCAAGTCGAGATGAAATAAAAGCGTGAATTACTTTCTCAAAATATTTGTTTGATAAAATAAGGCTTAATCTTAGCTAAAATTCCCAGTTGGAAGAAACTTGAGTACTTGGATTACTTTTTGATGTAACGAGTAATCTAACGCATTAGGGCCGCCATTTAAGTACTCAGTTATTTAGTTATATTTTCAAAAATGTAATCCGTTATTCAGACAATTTATGTAATCCGTGAGCCAGACAGCAGTCATTCCGTTAGTGTGTGTTAAAGTTGTCCTACAAGCCCCGCCCCCGAACTACCCCGCCCCCTGGTTGCGGTAGGGAACTCCGCTCAAGCTCACCGATTTCAGAAGAGTTGACTAACGTGGGACTATGAGGCCACAGAACATTGAGGTGGTGGCAAAAGGTGGCAAAACATCCAGAGCAGCAGGACCTGGATCATCATGGCCAAAAGGAGCACACTGAAACCTCACACACACACTGCACGACACCAAGTGTAATAGGTGTCACAGAAAAAAGAGAGACTACGAGGGGCAAGAAACGGACATAAAAGTCAAAGACATTGTAATAGTCCCACAAGGGGTTGTAGCAATAGCACAGTGGCCATCAGATTACAGGACTGGCATCAGATGGAGGGCTCAGTGCCCCATGTCTCTCTGGTGGTCGTGGAAAAATTACTAGAAAATATGGCTAAAAAAGCTAAGCAGATTAAAGTGTGGAAATGAACACACATTACTTAAATTCATTACCTGAATGTCTAATACCCAGAAGGCCTCTGTGAAAGAGCTGGTCCTCTGTTCTTCTGTCGCATCGGAGAAAAACACCAATTTAGGCAAGTAAAGGGATACATAGGCAAGAGGCAGAAACAAACTCTTCAAACAACTTTAATAGTAATAATATAACATGTATAATATAAAAACCAACAATATACTAATAATACTTACTAATTGTATCTTATTTTATATTATTGTACCCCTTTTCTAACTTTAATCAAGTTGAAAACTCTACAAGAGTGTAACCGAAGGATGAGCCGTACACACAGAGAGCAAGAAAGAAGGAACTTTAAAGCATGCAGATCATAATGGAAAAGTGCAGAAAGTACTTTTTCAAAATAAGATCAACAGAAAAGCTTGGGAAAAGTTATAGAAATAACTTTCAGTTCCGTTTTTTTCCGGACACAGAGCACACAGATGGTCAGCTTTCCTTTATTAAAGCTAAGAAACAAAGGGGTCAATTGTTAACAATTAAATCCATTTCTATCCCTTACTATTACAACTAACACTATCACTCTATATTACACTACAAAACTAAAAAAATCAATAAAATTATCTTATGATTCAAAATTGTAATGATCAGTCTTTTAAATCAGGAAATACAATGATAATAATAATAATAATGCAATAATAATAATAATAATCATGATAATAATAATAATGTAATCAAGCTTTGACAAAATTAATCATATTGATCCTAACCAAAATTAAGTTCAACAATTAATCATTATAATCTTGAAATCATTAAAGAAAAGAAGAAAAAGGTCAAAACTTTCTCTGATGGAAAAAAAGCACTAGTGGTCAATATTGGGAAAAGAGGAACAAACCAAACTCTCTTTGAAAAAAGGAAAAAGGAGAGTTAAATTTTTGGAACTGCCCCAGATATGAATAAGTAATAAGTAAAAGATGAGAAAAGCGGTACCACACCACTGGGCCGAACAATTTAACATATATCTATTGAATATTAAATAAAAATTGTATCAAAAAAAGAAACGAGGAGGAGCGATGAAGCACTTGTCAGGTATATAAACCCATGTAAAATAAGGAAGTTATGGACTTCGAGGAACCTGTAGTTAGAGCTTTGTGGGGTGTCTGTCTTTCTGACTGGTTCAGAGCTGTCTATCTACGTTTGTCTTCAATAAACTTCTTTGCTTTTTCTCTACTTAAAAATTGTTTTTGTTTAAAATTTGGTGAGATCTGATCAAAATTTGCCATGAAAACACACTATGGGCAATTTGGGAACGACAATTAGCCAAACCTGTAGGTCTTTGGGAGGAAACCCACCACACCTTCACCTCTTCTGGGTGGCAAATTATACCAGGACCTGCTTAATTAGGCAGTGGTAGCTCAGTGGTCTGCCAAATGCCCTAAATGAAATTATTTGGCAGGTGGTCATAACGTTATGGCTGATCAGTGTATATACACAAACACACACACACACACACACACACACACACACACACTGCGGCTCTATGACCATCATAACTGCATTACATTATTATTTCCCAACAAACCTGTTCCAGCATGACAATGCGTCCATGAAGACACGGTGTGTTAAGGTTGCACTGGAGGAACTCAGGAACCCTGACCACAACCCCAGTGAGCATCTTTGGGATGAGCTGGAACCTGACTGCACCTGACAGTAAGTAAGTGTAATCCAACCTCCATATTAAATCCCATATTAACCTTTAAAATCACAACACGGCATACATCAAAGAAGATTGAAGAAATATACATTTATAACATGTAAATGTTTACCACTACCGGACTATGGGAATGACATCACAAAAATGTAGAACTCTCAAAATGAGCCTATTATTATTATTATTTTGTCATAAAAACAACCAAAAACAACATGCTTATGGGTATCTGTGCTATTTCCTTGTCTATGTGACCCTTAATTTTTGCTCAGTCATGTTTGTTAAAATGAAATAAAAATCGGTTCATCATATTATCACTCTATACTGCACAATCCTGAGCCTTATATATGTTTATAAAAAAATTTAATAAACAGGAAAACAAAAAATGGCTAAAATGAATCTGAAATATATTTTGCATACGAAAGACAAGAATCTATAATATAAACAGAAATCTTTGCCGATATTTGTGCCCGATACTGTGATGTAATAACATCGCTTCATTTGATCACCAGAGCATCATTAGATGGGTCAGGATCTGCATGTGGGCGGAGCCACAGGTAACCTTTTGTAACCTTATGAAGTGATCCAAAAGATTTCCGATTGCAATTTTCACCCTTCTCTTCAACTCTGTGTCGGATTTAGTGAGGAACCAACCATGTTTTCACAACACGAGTCCGCTCTTTTTTAACACTCTTTTCAATTAATGAATATAAAGGAGGTGCATCAAAGACAAAAGACATGGAGGAATGCAATAAAGAATAAACAGCAATAAACAGGGCTTCATGGATGCACATTCATCAATTATTCACAGGCAGCATTACTTCAACAACATTGTGTTTTTTTCCCCCCCATATAGGCTACGCATCAAGTTAATGCTGAGAGGTACAAAGGATCACTAATTAGCATCATTGGCAAAAAAAAATAAAAAATAGCAAGAAATCTTGTAAATGCTCGTCAGTGCAATGATGCACCGTTGATCATATTTGAATAAAATCATTTCATGATGTCCCACGGCCATTTGCGATTACTCAACAGCTCAAAGTGTGATTTTTTTTTTTCGCAAGAAGACCAAAGATGTGTTATAAATCTGAGACTCGCAATCTTCCTTAGTACAGAATCTCCAAGGTTGGCAAGCATGCACGAGATGGACGGAAGCAGGATTTACAGTCTCGCAAACCACCGATCAGTCGAGACACTCAATGCCGTGATCCAGACATCGCATCTCCTAAGACGTCTGGCCTTTTTATTTATTTTATTTTAAGACGGCATGATTTATAACGTGACAGAGGAGACGGGCTCCACCCGCTTCCAGCTGCTGGTCAGTCAGATCTCCGTGTCCATGCTGTTTGCTAGCGTGAGGGTGTAATTAGCACGCGTAAGTCTTGTAGCTAAGATATGACCCCTGACCCTAAAAATCAATAGCATGGTAGGACGGATCTCACACCCAGGTCAACATATTCACAAAAACGCACATGCAGACAGTTTTTCTTTTTTAGTGAAAAGAAGGGAGGGGTGTTAAGTGGTGAAATGTCAATGCAGGAAATGTGAAAGATGGCTGGTGTGAGAAAATCTGGAAAATCTATGCAACAGATTGGAGAAAGATGGAGAAAAAAAAAGTGCTTCAAGGACACACTTTTTTGCGCACATTGATAACCGGAGGTCAAAAAAGGAACGAAAATAAATAAATAAAATCACACACACACATGGGACATGCTAATAACAAAGCTATTTTTGAGACAGTAATCATGCCGTGTCTCTTTTAGAGCCTGGACGATAAACTCTCCTACAAACCACACAAAACTGAAGGGGATAAAAATAATATAACAAGTTCTTCACTATTTTCACACAGACGGAAAAGGGACTAAATCTAAAACCAAGGCCAACTGTACCGTGGGACGAAAAGCTGCCATAATTCATATTCATACTGATTCACAATGAAAAAACATTAAACCCAGTACTGTGTAGGTTCCACTTGTGCCAGCCACCTAGGCAGCTCTGGCCCCTCAGGGCATGACTCTACAACACCTCTGGGGGGTGCTATACCGTCTGGTGCCAGAACATTGACAGCAGATCCTTTGGGTTCTATGGCTTGCATGGTGGGGCCTCTGTGGATGAGACTCTGTGGATGTCCTGCGGATCCCATGGGTGCTTGATCGGATTAGGATCTGGGGAGTTTGGAGGCCGAGTCGGCACCCTTGGGTCCCCATACTGTATGTGTGGTGAGCTGTAGTGCACTGGGTGTTCTGGTGCCTTTCTGCCAAGGCCAGCATCGGCTTTTCTGTAGGATCGGACCGGACAGGCTGTGGCCCCTGCAGGCGTGATTGAGCCCTGGGAGCCCGTGATCCTGTCAGCAATTTACATATATAATAACATATATGTTAACTTTATGGCTGATCGGTGTACGTGTACATTGACTAAATTTGCATATGAAACAGTAAAGTCCACCACCAAGCATCAAAAAGGTACAAAAATTATAAATAAAAAAAAAAACAAGAAAAGAAAGAGACCAGAAAAGAATGTCAACAACAATGGCTTATTTCATAATTTCATTTTTATTTTTTCATGATTACTATTTTGAATGTTTCCTGTTAATATTCAGTTCCTCAGCATGTTTTTCAAACAGTTTGTACAGAGCTGATTCAGACACGTGCCGTCCATAACACCAGTTTATCCAGAATCATCTATTCCAAAAATACTTTCAATTCTACATTTTTGTGTGTTCATTCAAATCTTTCATGATTCTAGTGTAACGCTTTCTGCGTTACTAAATTCTAGTTCGAGTCGTAGAAAACCTCTCATAATGTCAGGATTGTGGGATGCAGGCACGGCATAGTTGCAGATGTTAAGATTTTAATTTAAATCCTAGAAACACAAACAAGAACAAAAACCAGGAATGATCCGAACAGCGAAACACAAGAGAGATTCATGAAACAGAACAGAAACAGTACTGAAGACTAGACTGTGAGACAAAAACCAGCAACCTGAGGAAGAATAAGAGTTCCCCAAAACTCAAAACACGAAGACGTCCATGGCTCCAGGGGTTGTCCCTGACATAGATCCCCCCCCCAAAAAAGGCACTACTCTGGAGCACCACCAGTGGCCCAGGACATTCCCTCCAAAATCCTTCATTGGGTTTTCCAATGCTGAGGTTGAAGTACTGAGCACTGGGACTGGGTGGCATGAAATCTTTGAACCTAGATGGCAGAGCAAACACAGTCTCCATGGATTCAGCCAGCTGAAACAGCAGCATATTCTCAGCCCCAGAGAATAGGCGGTGTAGGGTGTGGCTCAGGCAGTGCAGGGCGTGGCTCAGGTGGTTTTCTGGGCTATCTGGAAACAAAGCGTGCTCTCAGAGCAAGCGAGATTTTACTGAGCCATCAGACCATTCAGGGAAAACAGGGTTTTTAGAGCTAACAGGGATAACACAGCTACCAGGACTTTCCGAGCTAACAAGGCTAACAGGGCAAATGTCTCGGTGTATCGCAAGCTCTTTGGCTCGTTGCCACGCAGCCGCTGTAGTTCTTCTGTGTTGTTTGCCTTTCACCACTCCATGAGGTACAGGGATTCTATTCAACCTGGACACTTTTGTTCCTCTCTTCATGGTCGACACAGTGAGCCTCTTCACCCTGAACACCATCACGCTGCGTTTTGAAGTTCTCGCATTTTATCGTGAGCCGTGAGATTACCCGGCCATGTTGTGCTGCTCGCTCACCTACGCCAGTCTCCCTCCGGGGTGCCATGCGGGATCTCGCTCCTCTCTCTCTCATGTGCTCCGCATTAATTCTGGCAGTGCAAGGCAACTGCCCACAAAGTCTGATCTCCTCCACGGCATTGTCATAGTGTCACATAAAAGTCATGACAAAAAAGAAATGCTGGATATTTTCAGGATGTATATGATCATATGAAATTCGATCATACAATTCCGTGCTAATTGCAAGGTTTAAACCTGATGCACGAGAGAACAGACAGGGTCTGCCAGGTCAGGATTGAACCGGGAACCCTTGAGCTGTCCATGATCACCACACCAGCCATCAGTTCCACAGAACCCCAAGCAGTCCTTCAAGGTCTACTCCAAATTCAAGCCTGACCATGAGTCTAGAGTTCCTTTGGAAGGAACAAAACGCCTCAGAAACACCTCCACGTGCACTACTACTGTAAGTCTGAGTTCGTTTGTGGACCAGAAAAATACGCACATCAGCTTTAAACTTGACGAACCTAGCCTGTTCTGATACACATCCATGTCGTTCATAGCATTATTCTCACACCCGTTTTAAACTGATATGATTATTGATACAACGACAAGCCGCCATCTTGAACCGTTGTTTGTGTGAGCTGTTAGAATAGTTACTAATTAGACCCACCCAGACGACAGATAGTCTCAATTATATACAGTATATAAAGCCGTCTAAATTAATCCTTTACTAATTACTCAGTTAAGACCAGCCTGTACTGTAAATTGCTTTTTTTTAAGTAGTTAATTGAGTTAATTTCTTTAATAGATTTTCCTTCATTTACCCCGTCTCAAATTTATTACGATTCTTTATGTGGATCTAAATCTTTGCCTCTCTCTTTCTCTCCCTCTCTTTCTGTCTGTCTGGCACACCGCCGCTTGAGACAGAGGGGGAGGAGAGCCAGAGATCCGGCGAGCAGGTGGGAGGAAGGAGCGGAAGAGCAGGGGTGGGGAAGAAGAAGAAGAAAAAAAAAGGAAAAAAAACTCGCACCGATTCAAAAGGCTAATTTATGACACGCTGCCAAATCCTCACAATCTTCCTTCCATTTTTAATTCCCCCTCCTCTCTCTCTTTCTCTCTCTCTCTCTCCGTCTTATACGCTGTGCAGTTCAGCGCTGATGTCTTCCGGATTACTCTATGTTCCCATCAGCATCAGTTGTCTCAAGTGCATGTTCAGCAAAATCTCTCTCACTCACACACACACACTCATACACTCCTCCCTGCCTGCATTCAATCTCTCGCTGTTTACACACATTGCAGGTTTTTTTTCCCACAATCCTTTGCACTGACACACAAGGAGCATGACCGGCTTGATGCTTGCACAGTCTCCCTGCCCTTTCTGTCTCTATGAAATAAAAGCAAAACAAAAATCCCTAAAGTACCTATTTTCATTTAAAAAAAAAACACACACCCATGAAATTTAAATAAAATTAAAAAAAAGCTCAGCTAAAAACATCCATTATTAAGCACTTGGATAAAAACGGGCTAGATCCGGTTAATAATGTATGCGTTGTGCTTTATCTTACACAAGCACTATCCTCTCTTTCCCATAAGTGCGGTTTTCTGTGCTGTACATATGGGGCACGTCTAAAATATGCTGCTGTAAGCTCCGCCCACTCTCGTCTGTATGTTTGGTCTCAGCAAGGACAGCCACCTGGGTGGAGGACACGGGCGGAGGCACAGGGACACGGAAGGTATCCGTGTACACGCTGCTTCTGCCTCCGTGGGGTACCGGTACAGATGGGCGGTGCATCGCACTGGGCGGGGCCTTGACAGGGGGAAGGCGGATCAGATGGGGGAAGGGTCCATGGGTGGGCGAGGCCGAGACAGGAGCCAATTCAGACCTGGAGCAAGACATAGAAGAAATAGAACAGAGAGAAACAGGGTTTTTCTACCTTCTCAAAGAGCCAGACAGCTTGAATATTGACATGTTAATCATATTTAAAAAATGTAATGACGTATTAAAAAGATAAACCAGAATTTATTCAGTTTGTTTATTTGTTTGTTTGTTTGTTCAAATCAAGGCAAGTAGGCTTTTATTGCCAGTTCAACCATATTTTAACACATTTCAACACAGTGAAACGAAACACCATTCCTCCTGAATTAAGGTTCTACATACATTCAACATAAATTACCAAAACCTACTAGTTAACTAAGACACATAATTAGCTGACAAGCTGAGACAAAACAAGTTACCATGATAAATTAACAAAACTATCTAAGTACTATACAAAAGACAGCAAAAAGACAACATAAAGTGCACGTGCAAACAAGAACGACAACCATGTCTCCTTTTTTCTCTCACTAATTTAATTGCAGCTGTCTCCCACCCGTCTCACTGTTAGGTCTCCAGTCAAGGTCACAGCCACCAACCAGGGAGGGGGGGGCAAAGATTATCATGTTCTTCCTCTGAGACTGTACCTTTTCAAACTGCTACTAACTCAACGGTGGGGAGTGGTGTCCGCCTCTTCTCCTTGTGTGAGCTCACAACAGACCCCCATGATTGATGTAAGAGTGAGAGTACGGCGCCCCATCCCACCGAGAGAGCAGTGTCTAGACCCCTGGCTATGGATGGCTATAGCACCACCTAGGAATTGAACGTCTGAGCTCCAGATGACAGGGCAAACGAAATGACATTTCACATCTGGTTTCACAGCTGGTATTAATACATGTTTCAGTGGCGCAACATGGCAATGCTAGCCAACTGGCTGTGATCCATGCATGCAGAAAAGGGTGGATAGCACTTTCTTTAGTGTGGCGATACTGTACATGCGCTGCAGTTCAAAAAATTCATGCAGAATGCAGTACCAGTCACACCTTCTAATTCCATGAACAGTTCTAAGTTTTTAAGGCATCCAAAATACTCAATAATCTCCTTTGAACAGTTGATATTGAGATGTATATCTGCTACTTCTGCTCTGTAAAGCTTCAGAACGGCTCTAATCTGAGGTGCTGTTTGTTAATTGGTGATTTCTGAGGCTGGTGACTCTAAATGAACTTCTCCTCTGCAGCAGAGGTAACGTTTTGCTCTTGTTTTATTATTAGAGACAGTTTCATCATGGTGCTTCATGGGTTTTCCAAATACACTTGACATAATACTGTTCTGGCAAGAACTCTTCAGAACAGCAGCACGTCAACTTGGGAGTTCGATCACAAAGAGGTCAGAAATAAATTAATAAATAAATGCAATTTGCGATTTCTGTTGTTGTTACGCCTTTGGTTTGTTTCTTTTCTATTTAATTACAGGTCACCATACTTTGGTTTTCATGATGTTGTGTGTCTAGGGATGTTCTCTGAGTTCCTCCATGCACATGTGTACTTATATACTGACATCATGCAGCACTTTATTTGCACAACGTTAGTTACATATAAAAAATAATTCATGCAATCACATAAATTTTTCCTTGCTGAGTGCTTGTACAGACCCATGATATACACCAGTGAAGCTCATATCAAGGGTGGGGGTGAATACTTATACAAGCCGACGCTAATTTACCCGTAAACATGTATGGGACTTTTAAAGCGCTCCTGGCGTCCGCTGGCTTCCTGCTTCATAACCATGACGCTCTTTCACTTAGCGTCAACGACTTTGTCAATACAGATACATTTAGGAGTTTGTAGGTCTTATGAGGGCACCGTCGTTTCCAATAACGCGATTGGCACGACCTCCAGGTATGCTGTATCGCAGACTGACATGAAGAGTGTTTCCTTTCAAACCTCCGCCCTTCAGGAAGAGGGTTTTAAGTGCCCTTTTAAACAAAGTGTTTCCAGACGATTCAGTGACCATCCGAGCTCGCAGGTCAGCTCATCTCGACCTACTTGTTCGGAGAAGCGAGAGCCGGAGCGAACGAGCGAGACAGAACATTGGGTACGCTGCCAGGTCATCAGTTATTGTGAACTTACGTCATGCCAGAATTACAGGAATTTCCTGGTTACGTCCTTAAAAAAAACTCTTGATTCTTGAGCGGCTCTCACAGATTTATATGAATAACAACGACTTATATAATGAAAGCACCACCATAATTGAAAGACTAATAATAAACACGTTTTTAAGAAATTCATGACGTCATTTAGCAAAGAAAAACCTTTTTCACGGAGGGTGAAGATTTCTGTAAGGACAGGATTATTTAACATTTATTGAAGGAGTCTCCAGTGCCAGCACTTTGCAACACTGCTTTCAGACGACATTTTAAAGGTTATTAACTTGAATAAAGGAAAAATAAACTAAAAGCTGGAGACAGAACATGTTTTGCAGTTGTTGCAGATGAAGTACATTTTTTTTTTCCTGTTTTTTTTTTTTTTTATTTGTATTTTAAATATCGTTAAATAATGACCAGGTGAAATATTAAAATCTGCACAACTCGAAGTGGAGTCTCCAACTGACCGCCTTGTGATCAGTGTAAGTCCGACATGATGTGAAATCCTTATTAGCGCTTCATCGTGTTTGTGTTGGACTGCGGCTGCTGTTGCTGGCCAGGAGCTGAATTCAAACTTTCAATCACGTCAGCATGTGTATTCATCATTCGGGCTAAAAGCTACTTGTATAATCGATACACACAGAATAAAAGGAGACTACTAGAGCAGTGGAGTCACCCGGCACAAAACACGGCCCGAAAAAAAAGAGATATGAATCATGAGTCTCTTGGAAAAAAGAAATACACAAACAGGCATACAGAAATATGAACAGATGGATAGACAGATGGACAGATAGAGATAGACAGATGGACGGGTGGATAGATAGATAGATAGATAGATAGATAGATAGATAGATAGATAAAAATGCAGATAGGTGAGCAGATAAACAAAGAGACTGAAAGATAATAGTCAGCGAGAAAAAAGGACAGACATACAGACAGATACAAATTCATGGATGGATGGATGACAGGCCATAGATAGGTAGATAGGTAGGTAGATGGATGGATGGATGGGTAGATAGACCCAAATAGAGACATAGATGTATATCAACTGATGGCTAGACAGACAGACAGAAAGATAATAATCAGAGAGGGAGAGAGACATGGACAGACAATACATATATGGACGATGGCTAGAAAGACTGACAGGTAGATAAATATACATAGTATATAGACATAAAGAGACAAAGACAATATAGACATAAAAAATCATAGATGGTTGAATGGTCAGGTGGATAAAAGCATGATAGATAGATAGATAGATAGATAGATAGATAGATAGATAGAGCATGGATGTATAACAACAGATGGCAGACAGACAGACAGACACAGAAAAAATAATAATCAGATCAGGGAGAGAAATGGACAGACAGACAAAAAATACATGGATGGATATATGATGGCTAGAAAGAATAACACGTAGCTAAATATACAGTACATGAATATATAGACATAGAAACAGACAAAGATAGATAGATGGATAGATAGAAAGAAACGGCCAAAATGGATTGATGAGCAGAGAGCTAGACAGACAGACAAAAAGACGGACAGAGAATAATAATAATAATCATTATAATCTTCAGCCCCATGTGACTTTATAACAATTATATTAGAACAAATTATATTAGATAATTTCCCTTGTTTTCCCTGGTTCCCTTCCACATCATGCTGCTGTACTGCCCCCTTCTGGTTACCTGTTGAACCACCAGTATACTGTTGGGCTGATAATACAGTGTCTCAAAATCTCCAAACATGGGGGAATTTAGCACTTTTAAAAAAAAGAAAATATAAAGTATTTTAAAAATATTCTTTACATGTTTGCCTTTTCTGTGAGTGTGGGTGGAACAGACGAGAGGGGAAATGAGGTTGATGCTGAGGTTATATATACATCATTTATTTTAATAAAATGTCATTTAATTTGATTAAAGGAGGGGCTCAAGACTTTTGCCAACACACATCCTGCCCCAAATGGCGGAACAACCGTGACTTGCAGAGCTGGTAAGTTAATAATAATTAGCAGGGGTGAAAAGTGTTTTAAATCCTTACCAATACTATGTAGCATGGAGGTGGTGGACGTTCCTGTAAATCTATTTATATATTTGTTTTATATAGTTTCTTTTTATATTTTCATGGATTGCGCTTTAGAATATCAGCTCCGTTAACCTCCGGGTTCTGGGGTTGAATCCCAAATAGTTAGCTTTCTACGTCGGCTTAAGCGTGAATAAAACAACATGCAGGCAATTCGTAGTGACTTACACAAACTACTAAATAGACAAAGTGTTGTTTAACATGACATAAAGTTATCAGATGTGTGTTCTTGCTGAAAGTGCTTCTGTGACTGAATCTGTTTTGAATGTGAGTCTTGGTTTTTTTCTCTCTCTTGCGCTGCAGAATTGTGGGTAACCGTCTCCCCTGCTGGGTCGAACACTGAACACTGCTCTGTCGAGATTCTTTTCAAAGATAAACATAAGGAAGTGTTTCCGTTAGTGTGTGTGTGTGTGTGGAACTCAAATAAGAGAGGAGGAAGGGTTATTGTGTAAGATGAGAAGAAGGAGAGGGGAGGGGGTCATTCCTCCTCTCCTCTTACTTTAGCTTCACACACATACATAAACACACACAAACACAGCGCCTGCGCGCACAAACAGAAACATTTATCTGTCGGGATTTATTTTAACTTTTTTTTAAAAGGTAAAGTGCAGGTTATTTTGTTTTATTTTTACTTTATATTTTGTATTAATGATTTTTATGTATTTATTTTTTGGGGCTGTAGAAGGAATAATTTGAGTTTCCATTATTTATTATGGGAAAATTCGCTTTGATTTACGAATGTTTTGATATATGAATCCGCTTCCGGAACAAATTATGCTCGCAATCCAAGGTTCCACTGTAGTTTGTATTCCAAATAAAGTGCTCGGTAAGCAAGTACAGTACAGGTAGTTCCAGACTTATGAACGAGTTCCGTTCGAGGAGGATGTTCATAAGTCCGATTTGTTCTTAAGTCCGAAAAAGTAAGTCTTATATGCCATTGACACGAATATACAATGCAAAGCATACCAATCCACTTGATTAAATCTCTGTCCCCGCCATCATGTGGCCAAAACCTGTAATTCCGCCTAAAGTAATGAATATCATAATAAAATGTTGTCTCTTGTTGTGTGTTTTTAAATTGCGAGGCGAATCCCGGACACCATTTTGTCTCAGAGCTGTTTTCCACTGTATTGGACTGTGAACTCATTTTCTATCATCGTGCTCCCGGAGAGATTCATTGAAACCGGCAAGGCCGACTCATTTCTTCCGCACACCCCCACGCACACACATACTATTGGACTTTGGACATTTTATACATTCACTTACACACTGAAAATATTGTATATAATTGTAAATGTTGGTATCTGATGCACTGCGGCGTCTTTTTTATCTGGAAAATACACGTGAGCTACTTCCATGATTGAACCAGAAGCGGTCCGTTCGTATCTGCGGAAATTCGTAACTGGAATGTCTGTAAGTCAGGGACTACCTGTATACAACACACCGCTACACTGCCCTCTGCTGGTTACCTTTTGAAGCGCCTGTAATCCGTGTGAGTCGTGCTGAGCGCCGGCTCTTTGGGCAGCAGAACTGAAGAATGATGGAGCCGTCCATGAAGATCCTGATTAAAATAAAACATGAGCGGCATCAGTCTCTCCGTCAGCTCCATTAGTGAAATGTGTGTGCTGGGAGCGCTATAATCCTAAGGCCAAGAAAAGCTTTGCATAAGCAGACACTGCATGAATCATCATTATTTAGTTATTTAGCTTTAATGCCTTCACTTCCCTTCTTCAGCATGTTCTCGTAGTCTTTAATCTCCCTCCACTCTCTCCTCATAACCTCTTCCTCCAATTTCTGCCGTGTCAGTTAATTAAGAGGCTCTTAACGTGCACTCCTTAAAAAAAAATTCTCATCTTTCTTAATCATGAACTGTTTTTAAAAGTATTTCAGTGCTCCTATTTACACTTTTTTTTTTCCATCTGTTCTGTTCTGAGATCTTCTATAGATCTTCAAGGAACAATCACAAACACGTTCACTAATAAAGATTTTATACAGACGTAAGGTTGCGAAAAAGACCCGATGAAAAATTCAGAAATTTCAACGTCTCGCTTCGTCCTACCCTGTAGTGAGGCTGCAGAGGCTGGTACGGCGCCGACCGTCCCCTGTACTGATCCTGCATCTCAGAGACAGGCGGCGCAGAGACGTATCTGAGTGATCGGCTGTCTCGCAGCTGCAGGAAAAAAAAAAACATATGAACACACACACACACACATACACACACACGTACAAAGCTCACCTCTAATACACTTCACTCTCACTCGTTCGAGTCTTACCATGAATGCATTATTATTAGAAAAGGTGTTCAAGTCAAACCGGGACTTTTGATTGTGCCGAATAACAGAACACAGTTATGAGAGTCCCTTTATTTCTCTATATAATCCCCTGCTACACTAATGCCCTTATCCCAGTCCCTTCACTAGTGCTTGGATACCAACAAAGAACCGTGATTGACGGACTGCCTGTCTGAGTCATGTCTGAAACCCCGGAGACCGGCCTCCCCGAACTCCTTTAATGGCCCAAACATGCGGAAATGTCTTGGAGTGAGGACAGGACTGTACGGGATGTGGTAACTCTCTCCTATTCACGTTGGCGGCAAGTTATCTATCGATTTTCAAGGATCAGGTGTTCCACTCCTTGAATGTTCACTGGAACGAATGCAGGACGTACGACCGTATTTAAAACATTTGCGCCTTAAAAATTATTACTGCGCCTTTAAGAGTCTCATCGCCGTATTGTGCTTGTGAAGTCTTCTGTAAATGTCCATCGCTTTTACACCTTCATTCGTGAGAAATTTCATCACAAAGTCCCTGTATGACTTGTATTGTAATAATAATAATTATCATGGTTGTTACCGTATGAGCCAGGTCATTCAGGAAATGCGTGTCCCAGTGTGGAGACGCTTTCGAGTAGACTTCATTACCCAGTACACCGTCCACGGGTTTGGGGTCGTGCTGTGTGTGAGAAGTGATGCTGTAATGCACAGGTCCTGGCTCCTGTCTGTACAGGGAAGGTGGGAGCGGTGCATTCTGGGAGGGATGGCAAGAAACGGGTGGGTTGGTAAGATCAAAATTAAGGATCACCATCCTTCAAGATTACTTCAAGAAACACCATCCTTCAAGATTCAAGATTTCAAGAGACTTTATTTGCCATTTGCACCAACAATATAAAGTGGGGCAAAAAAGTATTTAGTATTTAGAGTGGCCTAGCCAGTCTCCAGATCTCAACCCCGTAGAAAATCTTTGGAGGGAGTTGAAAGTCCGTGTTGCCCAGCAACAGCCCCAAAACATCACTGCTCTAGAGGAGATC
>JAQMYJ010000008.1:3586318-3599398 GCA_030014305.1 Clarias laeviceps
AGGTCAAAAGAAAGAAAGAAAGAAAGATGAAAAGGAAAGAAAGAATTAACAAAATATCAGGAGAAAAAGGGCAAAGGCAAAAGAAAGAAAGAAAGAAAGAAAGAAAGAAAGAAAGAAAGATGAAAAGGAAAGAAAGAATTAACAAAATATCAGGGGAAAAAGGGCAAAGGTCAAAAGAAAGAAAGAAAGATTAGAAACAAAGACAGAAAAGATGAAAAGAAAAAAAAGTATAAGTTATTAAATATCAGGAAAAAAAGAAAGACAAAAGTAATAATGAAAAGAAGAAAGCAAGATGGAAAGAAAGTACAAGGATAATACAGAAAAAACAAACAAAGAAACAAGACTTAACAAGTGCATGGGAAAGAAAGATCAGACAGAAAGTTCCTTTAGAGGGAAAACCAAAAAACCTGGTCCACTTCACACAGGTTTAAAGTGATATTTCCGTCAGCTGATTTAGATGTTGTGCGATGTGTGCTGACGTCACAGGATGGCATTACCCTCTGTTGGACTGGTCCCAGTACAGTTCATACCTCTGCACCAACTGTTTCTAACCTCAAGAGAATTATTTTCCAAGAAAAATATAGCAATGAGTTTTATTAGGGCCCAAGCACTATAACATCGGCCCTGTGTCATCACAGTGTGTTTTGGGCCGTTTGCAAAACACACCCAATGGATTTTGATGTACTCCTCCTAGGGCCTTTTATACAATCGCCAACAAACTGAGCCGATGTGAACTCAATACATCGTGGATGCAAAATTGCGGAGGGATTTTTGGTATCTCAAACGGGTCAGCCTCGACGATGCCTTAAGCTTAGGCCCAAAAGGAGGTCTAAACATATAATTCCCGCTTTTCTAAAATTATGTCATAATGGTATTGGTATGTCGCCTTTAAATGCATGTGCCCACTGTTCCCACTGTCTTTCTGGTGTGCCCGGGTGGCGATGGCGCAGGGTGCTTGGGCCCGCTAATCATTGCTTGAAACTATATTTCTACTTGTACTACAGCTGTGAAATGTAGGTAGCCCGTTGAGTCAATTCAAATATACTCTTTTCAGTTTTTGGATATTGCGATTTTCAAATCAATTCGATTCAGTAGCAATGTTTTTCTCTGATTTGTCTCAAGGAGCTATATTTCAACACTTCATATAAACTCTGAATTAGTTATTTAGAAAAAGAAATAAATATTTTCTCAACACAACCTGTGGTATATATTTAAGCAATTTGACAATTTTAGAGAATTTATCATTTTAAAGTTTACTTAAATAATTTAGTGTGAAACTGTTTAATTATTCAAATCGATTGACAAAAGATCGATTCAGTTGCATAATCAATTATATCACATCGCTCTAATGTGCACCAGGACAATTTGTTAACTACCAAGTTTGTTTTGCATTTAATCAGCTATTACTCACTCGCTAGTTTTTCCCCCATTGCCTTTAAATTACCAAGACAAAAAAAAAAAAAAAACAAGACTCATAAAATTAACATAAAATTACAGCAGCAATTACACCTTAAAAATACACCTAATTAAAATTCAGTAGTAAAATTACATACACCTAAAATTATATCAGCAATTACACCTAAAAAAAAAAAGTTTTTAGTCTTTCAGTAGAAATGAAATTAAAACAAATGTGTTAATACAAACTGTAGTTTGCCTTGAAGCCGTTACCATCAGATGCCCCTCTATAATTTATTCGGACCAATTGGAATTGAGAATTCAGTATGAACAACCTTCTCAAAAGGGGAACGTGACAAGCTAATGAGTACCGTAATAACACAAGACACGAATGCTTTCCTTAAAAAAAAAAATTTATTAAAGAGAACCAATACACAAAACAGAAGCCCAAAAACGAATGTCACTAGAGGAGGTGGTTCACAAAAGCTTCTGTAATCTTTTTCAAACAAAGACTAATTACAAAAGAATAAGAGTAACCTGTTGTGAACCTATGGCAACATATTCTCAGTTAAAAGCACAAATCTCTTTTCTCCCCCCCTCTCCATTCCTTACGATCCTCAAAACAGGACAGAGCTGTACATGATGAAGCCTCCGAAGCACTCGATACCTTTCAAAATAAAAAAAATCAACCACCTTAAACATATCTTGCACTTGAAAGGACGATTGGGGTTAATGAATAAACAACCAAAATAATAAATTGGACATGAATCTGGTCATCAGTGTGACAATCGTTATAATCAAAATAACGATTTTATACTGTGGTGATGTTCTTACTGAAGAAAACAGGAGTCTTTCAATGCATTTTCATTGTAGTCAATTTTTGCCATAACTATTTGGTGGCATAATAATAATAATAAAAAAACCATACATAAATCACAGTTCAGCTATTCCTATATCAGCACAGAGGCTCATGGTGGACAGGTCATGCTCTGATGAAGCTGATTGAACAGACACTTGGAGTAATTCGCCCCCGACACGTTAACAGACAGTCAGAGGGATTTATTTTTATTAATTATTATTTCTGCATGTGACAAACTCGTCCACAGTGTTTAGTACTCATCACCCTGGGCCTCTATCTTGTAGCCGTTCTCATTAGACACGTAACCCTCCCCGGACTGCATGGAGTCCTGGTCCATCATCATGGCGTTCAACCCATCCTGTGAACCTTCTTCTATCTGCGGCGGGAGAGACCCGTCCCCTTCTTCTCCGTTCCCCAGGCCATCGTTCTCACCCATAGGGGGAAGCAGAGAGCTGTGTCGATCCTCTCGGCGCTCCCGGTCACCCCTGTCACGCTTATGCTCACGATCTCTGTCACGGTCTCGGTCCCGCCTCCTTTCTCTGTCCCTGTCCCTGTCTTTATCTCTGTGACTACGCTTCCTATCTCGGTCTCGGTCCCTCTCTCTGTCTCTATCTCTTCCTCGCTCTTCACCCTCTGGTCCTCCTTCCTGTTCATTAACAGCAGGCTCTTCCATTCCTCTCTCTCCTCTCTCTCCTCCATCTCCCATCATGCCGTCGGTCAGCCCGCCTGCGCCCTCTTCACCTCCCTCTGCGCCTTTCCCCCTCTCCCTGTCTCTCCTTCTCTCCCTGCTCCTGCTCCTCCTTTTGCGATCTCTTTCACGATCGCGCTCTCGGCTTCTTTCTCGTGGCTTGGCCTCCGCTTCACCCCTCTCCCTTTCTCGGTCCCTGCGCCGGCTGCCGCTCTCCTCTGGTGGTGCTCCTCCTCCACCTCCCCCACCTCCTCCTCCTCCTCCTCCTCCCAGCGCCCTTTCGCGCTCCCGTGATCGGGTGCGTCTCCGCCTTTCACGTGAGCGAGAGCGTCGGCGTTCGCCGCGCTCCTTTTCTCTGTCACGTTCCCGGCTCCGCTCACGCCGTTCTCCACGCTCGCGATCCCGATCGCTGCAATCACCAGCAAAGGAGCAAAAATATGGTTTAACTAACAAGCATCTCTTTATACGCTTTTCAACTTCATAAACATCCATGCAAATGGAGTCTTTAAATAGGCTAAAGTGGATTTTTAAAAAAAAAAAAATTTTAAAAAAAAAAAAAAAAAAAAAAAAAAAAAAACATACCTCCCAATAGGTCGGTCATCATAGCGGGAAGCGTCATCTCTACCAGAATGCTTGATGTTAACATCTGCTCCACCTCGCCTGGTACCACCCAGACCTCCACCTAAAAACCAGAATCACAGAAATCAGTGTGTGAATGTGACTCCCTTGTGGTCGGTAGCGTTAACGATTCTTGCCGTTTCTTACCCAGCCGACGAGGGTGCCACCCTTTCACGGTGCGGCCTCTCTCTACATCAACGAGAACTCTGCGCCCGTCAATCTTTTTACCATCCGCATGCTTGTAGGCCGCTACATAGATAGAACATGTAATAGAGAGAAAGGGAGGGAGGAAGGGAGGGAGGAGGATGACAAAGAAATAGCGAAAGAGAGAGGAAGAGAAGGAAAAAAAAAAAAATGAGAAGGACGAACGTATGCTGCAGTATTACTTTGGTGATCGCTTACCTTGAGGATTTGAAGCCTGTGTAAATCTATACAGGCATTACACAGCACACGCTTACCTTAGAGTGTAACGAGAGTAATAACTACAGCACGGGTTGATTTTATTTCTTCCTGAATAAGGAGTCGAACATTTGCTTGACGAGGCCAAAACGGCAAAGTATGTAAAGATGAGATCCAGCTATACATTTGTGTTTTGGTTTATTACATGGAACTCCAGATACGACCACAGACCCATGTGTAAATCTAAAATATTCATAACCCTGGCTGAAAACTGCGAAATCTCTTTAAAACAGTACAAAACCAGAGAGAACACCAAATGGTGCTAATCAATGTAGTCATCAGCTCTAAACAAGCTTGAAAGACAATTTGAACATAAAACAATAAGACCTTTGCCTGAATGCTTGGACATCATACCATGTGATAAATACAGCATCAGGGAGAGAGAGAGAGAAAAAAAAAAAAAAAACTGTGGTGATTCAGAGCTCGGTATAAAACCTCCACAGAATTACATTTACACACAAAACACTAATACAGGTAGTCCTTGACTTACAAACATTCGAGTTAAGAATTTCCGCAGATACGAACGGACCATGGTTGTACGAACAAATCACGGAAGTAGCTCATGTCCATTGTACAAAAAAAAGGGGGGGGGGAGGCGGTCCTGATGGTGAATAATCCTAATTTCTGAAAATCCTTAACAAATCAAAGTTCACAGTCCAATACAGGGGAAAACAGCTCTGAGACAACACTGTTACATTTGACGTGCGAGATTAATTCCCTTAGGCACGGTTGCCATTTTTTGGGCACATATTGGCAGTGTGGGAAAAGGGGACAGAGATTTAGTTCAGTAGATTGGTATGCTTTACACATTGCATCTTCTTTTCAAAGACATTTAAGACTCACTTTTTCAGACTTAAGAACAAATCTGACTTATGAACGTCCTTCCAAAACAGAACCTGTTTGTAAGTCAGGGACTACCTGTAATTATTTTTTTTTATTATTATTATTCACATGCGTTTTGATCAGGACAAGTTAGATAACCGAGCATGGGTCTGCACACTTTATAGCTCAATTTGCTCAGACTGAGCTAACAAATAATGGCCGCAGAGCCAAGAATGTGTGTTTCACACCCACCCATTCACACACACTGTAATAGGGGGGATTATTAGAGAAGTAGCCACACCTTCACATTAAAACACATGGGCACAAAAGACAAGAGCACCCATAAAAACACAATTGACAGTTTTCTCACCTTAACCACCCTCAACTCGTAGAGTGAATTTATAGCCGTTAAATAGACTAAACGTAGGATGTACTTAAGACAGAAAAAGGCCTACATCCTTGTTCATACCCCTGCTAAATTTTAGTAACACCACCCCTCCCCCACCCCACCTCCCTGCACAATCTGGTCAAATGTCTGAGCTAGTGAAAAAGTTATTCCCTCCATCTTACCACATATTACCTGTAATTGCTCCCTTACCATAATACCTGGCCAGGACCGGATGGAACCCATCGGTGGCGTAGCCTGGTGATTCCAGGTGCTGAGCCAATGGGGAGGGACAAAAAAAAATAAAAAAAATAAAAAATGTATGTGGCTCAGGTAAAAAATAAAAATAAAAAAGGTAAAGATCCACTCCTTTGGACAGATGGACTGGACGAGGTCCACACTGCTACTCTGGTCTGTACTGTAGAAGAGAACCATCCCAGTGGAATCAGACAATCTGAGGGGCCTTACTGTGCCCTTCAAATTTACTCTAACCTTAATCTCTTCGCTAGAGGGCCTTACCAGGAACCCTCCACCCAAAACACAACTAGAGGGCCTTACCCAAAACCCTCACTCTATTCCAACAATGCTAGAGGGCCTTACCCAAAACCCTCTCTCAATTGGATACCACTAGAGGGCCTTACCCCAAACCCTCTCTCTATTGAATACTGCGAGAGGGCCTTACCCAAAACCCTCTTCTCCATTTCCATAATGCCTAAGGGCCTTACCCCAAGTCCCCTTAAATCTTCTCTAACCTTAATAATCTCTCCTCTAGAGGGCCTTACCAACCCTCCACTCAAACACAATCAGAGGGCCTTACCCAAAACCCCCTCTTTATTTCCATAAAACTAGAGGGCCTTGCCCTAAATGTCCTTAAATATACTCTAACCTCAAATCATCTCTCCTTTGGAGGGCCTTACCAACCCTCCACTCGAACACAATCAGAGGGCCTTACCCCAAATCCCCTCCACTCCATGACGCTCAAGGGCCTTACCAAAACCCCCCCCAATTTTCTAATCAGACCTCATATCAAAACTCTGAGGGCCTTACCGACAACCCTCTCTTCTCCTATATGGTCTTACCAAAAGCATTCCTCCCAGCTAAAATAAGACTTATTAGGAACTTCTATATATAAGGGGTGGACAAATCAGTAGCCCAAGTGCTGTTCACAAGACTGGATTAGCGTGCAAAAATATTACTTTTAATAGTAAATGTAACGCCTTAATAATGTAACAGAAACCCAGCACCTGGTGCAATAAACTGATGGGCAGAGATACAGTCAGGTTGAGGACAGAAGGGTATTATTTCCGCGACTGGATGAAGCACTGGGTGATCTTTGCAGTATCCGGAACACACAGGTTGGGGAATTCTAGCATGAGACGTACTGCAAAGGTGAACGTTTACTTTGAAAAGTTTAATGGCAATTAACCAAAATTACTTTCCTTTAATCATCATCTTCCTTGTTGTTTAACAGCAGCTGGAATTCAGTAGGTGGCATTACTGCCAGCTGCAGGTCTCATTCTCCCTCATCTCATAGCCCTGTAAAGCTTGTCCAGTCCAGCCTTGCTTTCTTCCCTGATCTTGATATATTCCGTGTCTCGAACTCTTCCTCTGGCACCACTTCCACACACTATCTTCTCTACATATTAGGTCTTATTCCGTATTAAAACATGCTGATGTAACTTTGCTTTTTGGAGCCAATTCATTTATGATTTGTCCACCCCTGTTTATTATATACTCCGCTGGGTAATTAGTATCATTTCTAGACCTAAATCATTTAAACGCGAGTTTAGATCGAAGTTCAGGTTACGTTCCGCTGAAGCTCAAATTTTGAAATAAGGCACAGAGGAGAAAATGTACAAAGGAGTAAGGAACATAAAACCTAGATAACCTTAAAAAAAATTATCGAACTGATGTACGATTATTTCAAGGTAAGGCTATTATTAGTCAAAGCTAAATTGTAAAATCTTTATGCTCAGTGTTCATAATTCTGTATGTTTCTAGATCAGTAACTAACTCCTAATCGTCCTTGACATAATATACTAGCTTTTTTTTTTTTTTTTTTTTTTTAACAGATAGCAGACTGCCTTTGATGAACCTTCCCCATTAAAGCCAATCAAAGGACTATACTCTGTAAGATTTAGATGGGTCAGGATGATTTCAGGGACCGTGTCACAGTGATTTCTCCCGCTATGGTTAAACTCCTAACAAAAAATGGAATGTCGCATTCGCATATGCGTCCGTCCTCCCGGGTTTCTACCTCAGCTTTGGATTTTAAATCTCAACAAACCCATGTAAATGTTGCAGAGTACACCCTGGGCTTTAACGTTAACATGAAGAGGCGGCTTTAACGGGAGAGGTTGACTCCAGACACCCGCTCCCTAAACCTACCACGAGGGACGTTCACGGACCAAATTCAATTTATTTATTTTATTTTTTTAAAGAGAGGGGAAAGTGAAATATCACATCTTTGGTCCGATGAACATGTGCCTCGTCGCAGCCTAGAAGTAGATGAGGGTGTAAAGAAATCTTACCCATCATACAAACCCATCATACCAACCATATACTGAGCTGTGGTAGTAGGGTGTAGATGTATCAAAACCATCACCATGATCTGCAAGCCAGCTCTGGCCAATAGCCATCAGAGATAGGCGGCTGCAGTAGCAACGAGAACAACACACAATTAATACACGGCATGGATCTTGCATTGCGCTTGCAACACTTCACTCAGCAACAGACTCGCCTCAGAAACCTTCGTGTTGTTGAACAGACAGACAGGTGTGCAGGTTGTGTGTGTTTGTTTTAGCTTTTTTTTTATTGTCACCTTGGCGCTAAAGAAGGCTCTGCCTTTAGCTTACCACCGCTGCTCCGACTGGAACACATACACACACTCTCTCCTGTGTGTCTCATCGCCTAAATGTTACAGAGATGCCGTAGAGCGGCGACATATTCGTCAGAATGCACAGTCATACTGACTTGAAATGCCCCGCCCACCCAACAGGACACCCGTTCACTCACCACACAATCACAGATGGGAACAGAAACACTGAGTCACACACACACGCAAACACACAGGGCCGTTAGCCGATACTTCCAAAGCCCACTTTTTTTTTTTTTCTTAAAGCGAAACGGTTTGTAATCTTAACTTTATCAAACCGGTTCGATCTGGTTTATCAGAGTGGGCACAGATAACACAAATCTGATCAGAGAAACAGGTTGAGGAACCTGAACTGTTGAGATCATTGAGAAGGAGGGTCTACTCACAGTGCATGTCTCGCTCATGTTCATACTCGATGAAGGCGTAGCCGCGTGGCTTTCCTGTCCTCTTGTTGTACACGATGTAGATCTACAACCGAACACACGTTATCGGTCACGACAAACCAATTCAAAGCAGGAAAACTCAAAAGACTTCAGCAGAGGTGGCTCAAACAGTTAAAGACTGATCGGAAATTGAATATGCAAAGAAGTAATTTCACTGTGCTGGAACGTACGTGACAAATAATTGAATTTCTCCACAGACAGAAGCACAGAAAAAAGACGTCCATGGATGAAGATTTATGCGCAGTGCAGGGAGAGATCCAGCACAGACAAAACATTTTTAGGTACCAAAAATCCGAATTAATAAAGAAAAGGAATGAACGACTCACTCGTTTGATGGGGCCGTAGACCTCAAACTCACGACGCAGTTTGGACTCTGTAGTATCGTAGTTCTGTGCAAAAAAACAACAATTAAAAAAAAAAAAATAAATGCAAAGGAAAGAACATTTGAGTCAGATAAAAATCAAGAAACTCACAATACGAGCTACGAATAAGGTCTTGAAAGCGTCTCCTTGTGCGTTCGGATCATTGTGAGGATCCCCTGTAAAGAAAAGTAGCAAAGATGAGCGCGTTAATTCTACATACACATTTTTACATTTGTAGTAAGTTGCTTTTTGACAATGCGCACTATTAAAAAAAACTACACAAATAAAATGTAATAGGTTTGCATGCCAGGTGTACTTACATAACTTCAGCTCGGTTTCTACGACTCCTTGCCTCCTCTCCATCTTCTCACGCCTCTGTGATTCGAGTAGTCATTTAAAAGATACGTTAAAGTCTAGAATATTATTACACCAAATAGTTCACAAATACACTGATGACATCACAGTAAAACTTCTAACCTTTCTTTCCAGTCTCTCCTCTCGCGTTTCGGCTCTTGTCGGTGGCGGAGCATCTCTAGGATCCTAAGTGTTTAAAAAAGGGGGAAAAAAAAAAAAAAACAGTTCATAATGTATCAGACATCCACACAGAAACATTAAAGAAAACTAAAAAATACACAATCTCAGAATCTACAGGGCGCAACTGTAAGACGTATAAAAGTATACACATCTCCTTTTAGTATACTAAAACATGTTTAAGGAAAGTTGCTTAAACATGTTTGTCTGCTTATTTATTCCTATCTGTGGCCATTGTTTTGTATGAGCAAGTAAAGAAATGAAACGAGCAGAAACGAGAAGCTTTCAGTATCAGCCTCTGGACATAACCAAACTATTACGATTTTAAGATGCCTGCGATTTGGATAATTATATCCGGCTTAAATGTTTTTTTCAGATTGCACATGATAAGGATGCCTGCAGTGTGGCCATCAAATGTACCCGAGGTACCTTGGCTTCTCTTAGGCTGTGGACACAAACTTTTGATGGGAACTTAGCGAACATAACCTTGCCACACTAATTTTATACATGATAGATCACCTGATCTTATTTCTACCAGTCATTCTGTCAAAAAAAAATAACAAACATGCATTGCGTGTTGCATATCCGTACAATCTGAGCGCTCAAAACGTACCTCGAAGTGCTTGATGAAAGGAGCGATGCCCGAGTAAGGCTGGTTGTGATGCTTTTCATGAGGAAGTTTCTCCAACTGAGGCAGGAACGGTATCGGATCCCGCGGGGCAAACAGTGCCAGCAGGTTCGGGGGCAGAAACTGAGTCATCGTTCACCTGTGGGTGACAAAGAGAATGTTAAACACAACAGACTTGGACTGCTTCGTCTAGTCAAGAGGCTTTCTTTGTTTAGGCACAAATATTTTTTTTCACAACCATGTGAACGACGCTGACACCATTTATGACTGGTTAGAGTTAGAGCTGAAAATGTTTACACTTTGTTAGGGCTGGGCGATTTGGCCTAAAATCAAAATCTCGATTGAACATTTTAACTCAATTACGATTAATGAACGATTATTTTATAAATTTTTTTGAGCCATGCACTGTTCATATTCAGTAACGTGATTGTGCTTCAAGTGTTGAAACAAATTGGTGGTGTTACCTTTGGGCGTCGAAACTGTTTTTCTACAGTGTCTACATGTGACTTCATTTTGTTTGATGTCATCCTTACTGAAGCCAAAATGTGTCCAAATAACGGAGACTGCGTTTTTCTTTGGTACAGGCTGCTCTTGTTGCTCAGTTGTCTCAGTGTTTAAGCTCTCCATGCTTGACATGTCGGCGGAATAACGTAACGTAACAGAGCGGGGTCACGTGACTCCACACGCGGTAGTGTTTTTAAAGGGAAAGTAATCGAAATAATCGACCTGGGAAAATTTTTTATCGATTATAGGTTCTGAATGTCGATTTCTTTTTGATTAATCGCCCAGTCCTACTTTTAGTTGTATTAACCTAGAACAAGGAAAATTAACAGAGGTGCCAATTGTGTTGAAAGTATTAGGATTATGCAATACAACAGATTTTCCAACTTAAATATTTGTTTTTGTTATTAAAAAATTAAAGAATTATTTGCAAAAAAACATTATGTTTTTGTAATATAACTGAGTGGACAAATATTGGCAAACATCCTCTTAATGAGATCATTTGTCCAATTATTTGGCATTAAAATGTTTCAAAAAGAAAACGGTATATTTGTTTTTCTCGTATAATCACATAGTATAAAATACAGTATATGGTATACTAATGCAGTCCTAAACTCAAACATACACAAGGCAATAGATTTAACAGAAACATGAAATACCCTCATTACTAGTGCTGCACAAGAAATTGCAACAAAAAAAATTAATGTGCAAAAAAAAAAAAAGTGCAATTACTTTATCGCAAAAAGGCTGCAAGGATTTTTTGATTACACTTTAAATTATAAATAAATATAAGCAAAATAATATCCATTTTATATAACACAAAGAATATCAACTATATCACAAATGTAGTAAATTACATAATTAATAAAATAAACAAAAATCGCAATATGGACCTGTGCAATTATTTAATCGAAACAAGTCTGCAATGTATTACAGGTAATATTTTGTTTTATAAAAAAAAAAAATCAAAGTATATTAAATATTTTTTAAACAAAAAACAAGGTATATAATTCTATATAATAAATATTATACAATTCATAAATTGTGTAATAAATAAATAAAACTACATAAAAATAAAATTAATTTGCTCAAATCGCACAGCCCTAGATATTAAGTTTACCAAAAAAATTGCAATAAATGTAAACATTTTTCCTGCAAAAATCACAAAAAGCACTAAATACTTCAGTGCAAGCCAAACTATTTTGATTGGACCAGCGCGTTAACATGCTAGTTCGCCAACAAACCAACTGACCTAGCCTTATTAGCATTATTATTTATCCACGAAAACAACGTAACTGTAGCTACAAACCCGCCAGAACAACTAGACGTTACTTCTGTACACGTAACTCTGCATAAACGTGTGCTTACCAACATTCAATCCCTGTGAGAAATCTAAACTAAACCCGCCACTTAGCGAGACCCGTCGTTTCTCACGTTTATCGAGTGAGGCGGGTAGACGATGCTAAGCTAACACTTTCTTACAGGCTCGCGAGACAACATGGCACTTCTAACAAACCATTATATTACCTCAGCTCTGCATCCAACAGCAAAATGAATCTCCGAGCTCGATGAAAAAAACGTCCTGGCTTTCTTAACACTTTCCCGGAACAATTTTACTGACTCGGTAAATTAAAAAAAAGTATTAAACGTCTCGGCCGGTGTTGCCTTTCTTGTTCTCCGTGCAGCACTCTTTCTTAAAATGGCGCCGTGCCGGAAATTGGGCAATTGCTGAACTGTTTTACGACATCAACGCGACAGGAGGTCAAAGTTTCCGGTACAGCTGGGATTACAAAAAAATACCTTTTCAAGTATAAACCACACTAAGATTGATTTAGAATTAGTTATAGATAAAACAAAAATATTGGTTTTTAATCATATCCTGCTAATTTTTTTTTCTTTTTATTAAAAAGTATAATTTGGCTGACCTTTCATTCCACAGCTCTTATTAAGATGTCATATGAAGTTGTGAATCATTTTTACACTAGTTATCCTTTGTATAAGAAAATAATGAATTTAAACATGAACAGCTATAAGCTGCAAGGGGAGAAAAAGTGTTAACATCAGGGGATTATGTTACAACTTTGTTTTATATTTACCTCAGATGGAACTTGCAGCAGTAGAAAGCCAGAGATCTCTTTATAAATCTCTGACACTGGAGACTCCATCCAAAAATACACATATGAAATACACACTCATTTTATTGCATTTTTGTTTTCATGGTAACACCTAGTGTATGCCATTATACCACAGATACTCAGTATATATACTATCAAAAAGTTTCAGGACTAGTTTTGTAACACACCAACAGATGCACACAGGGCAGAAAATCATCCCCAAGGGCCAGACTGCAAATTCTACTGCCAGGTTTTAAAGCATCTGAGGGAGAACATACAGAGAAAGCGACGGGATCTGTAGAAGATGAATGTCAAAACGTTCGAAAGTTTGGGGTCACTTGCAAATTTCTTAGTTTTTGTTTAGTGATTTATTTTCTACATTCTACAACAATACTGGGGA
>JAQMYJ010000008.1:3624358-3641723 GCA_030014305.1 Clarias laeviceps
GTGTGTGTGTGTGAGAGTGTGTGTGTGTGTGAGAGTGTGTGTGTGTGTGAGAGTGTGTGTGTGTGTGTGTGTGTGTGTGTGTGTGTGTGTGCGTGCGCGCACTATGTCTACCTGCTGCAGCACCTCAGGGCTGAGCCAGGGCAGCACTTTAACACTGTACTGGGGGAAGTCGTGCACCACACGTGCTCTCTGGCCGTGTCGGATCAGACTGAAGATGCTCCTCAGACCCGAGAGATAGACCTGTCCATCCGCTGAGATCAGGATATGACTCGCCTTCACACTCCTACACACCAGTCAAAAATAAAAAAAGACACACTGTGTTCACACAGCTGGTCTGAGTTTAACGTATAATCACAGTCATAGTGCCATTAAAGGCTGCACCGGTATCAGATCACGGCCCACTTGCTTTAACACAACATAGGAGATAAGATGAGAGAGAGAGAGAGAGAGAGAAAAAGAGAGATGAAATATTCACTCGCATTTAATGGTGAGATATGTCATCATGTGGTTTAAAAAAAACATTTATTTTACTGCAAATAAATTTTTAAACATAAATTCAGTGATCATTATTTCAGTGGAAAAGAAAGTCCTGTCTCCCTGTGTGTGTGTGTGTGTGTGTGTGTGTGTGTGTGTGTGTGTGTGTGTGCTCACCGGTGCACGTATCCGTTGTGATGAATGTACTCCAGTGCTCGCAGAACTCCGAGCAGGATGTACGCGATGGTCAGCTCGCTCAAACCGTGTGTAAAGTGAGTGCTGATCAAATCTCGTGCTGAACCTAAACGACACACACAATCCAACCACAAAATCTCTGGTTGTTTTTTTTATTTAAATATCATACACTGAAAGATTAGCATGTCCTTCATCGCTCACCGTAGGCCATGAAGGGTGTGATCACCCATAACTCGTTCTCCGAGATGAAGATGCTCTTGTACGGGAGGATGCTCGGATGATGGAACAGCTTCGAGACGTGGATTTCTTCCTGATGGAACAACAACAACGTTAAGTTTTCTGACGCACGTCTCCAAGACAGAGAATTTTATGCGTATCAGTTTTGTTGTTTTGTTAATGTCAAGAGAAAGAAAAAGTAGACTAGTGAAATGTTAGAGTTGGAGATATCTAGTCCATAACATTAACTGTAACTATAAAATGGATAAAAAGTAGGACATGTTGCTCTTTCAGCTTCTTCTGGGTGTTTATCGTAACTTCGTCTTCGCACAGGGACGCATCAAAACCACCTTCATCATTTACTATTGTTCTAAATGTAAACGCTGGTGCTGCAGACCTGCAGGTGTTTGACCATGTCATTGGTACAAGACTCCATATCAATCCTTCTGATGGCGACGCGTTCCCCGGTGTGCTTGTATCGAGCCAAGTTCACCATCATCAGGTGTTCCAGACCATGTCCTACACACACACACACACACACACACACACACACACACACACACACACACACACACACAGAAAGTAAATAATATCAGAGAATGTACAGCTTTTAACACTTCCATCGTTAAGAAATTTGATCTTCTTCCATCTGTTAATCATTGGAACAGTTACATTTGCATACTAAATCCTGATTGGCTCTCATGTTTTGTGATAAAATAACAACCCAGATTATTAAGAAGACTTGTGGTTTCTTTCAGCATTCCCAACTTGGACACTGACCAACATACAGTATTTGGCAGATTTTATAAAAGAAATCACAAGAAAGAAACAATCTCTCTCTCTCTCTCTCTCCCTCGTAAAAAAAAAAAAAGTCGCTCTGGATGAGAGCGAATGCTAAATATAAAGGTCATAGGTCACTGTGTGGCTTAACAAACAAAAGACATTCCTCTGGAACTGCTCAGGTAAAGGGACTGGACTAAAAATATACTGTATGAGAGCCTGGAGAACTATTCCTCAAGACTACATTAAAAATACAAGAAAGTCTGGCTCTTTAAAATCAAAATATGAAGAAATGTGTGGGGGCTCCAGACTTCCATACAGTACTATAATATCACTTCCAATTCAACGTCCCCGAAGATAAAGAGCCCTGAGACATTGTAGGAAGTGAAAAAGTGTTGGATGAATAAAACCTATTATAGCAGCATAGAGTTATCAATAATAAAGGAGGTGAAGCATCTGACCGATGACGGTGAGGAGCTCGTAGGCACTGTTGTCAGGTAAGAAGGTTCCCATTGTGTCCCGATGTGGGAGGGAGCTCAGAGATTCACGACTGTCCTCATGGGCCTGGAACAGAACACAATCAATGTTAGACACACACACAAACCACATAAACACTTTTAAATAATGTTAAAAACAAAATGCAGTATTAAATATTATAGCAAGGAAAAACTAAGGAGTGCTAAACAGAATACTTGGGTCTATGCGGGTTTTCAGTCATTTAGGGATTCTTTAATGTCTTGTAGTAGCACGTCAAATTGTAACTCGGCAGGTATGGTTATGTATTTATTACCATTAGGTTGCGAGTTCACATCCTAGACTGCAAAAAAAAAAAAAAAAAAAGTCATGTGATACCTGCTTAAATTCGAACCTATTTAGATATAAAGTTAAGATTTGATCCTGGCTCATAGGTCATGTTTGAAATTATTTAAAAGGCAAAAACTTCCCTGTATTGAATGAAAAGAGATGTTTATACACAGATCAGCCACAACATTATGACCACCCACCTAATATTGAATAGCCTAATATTTGAGTGCCTTGACAAGGGCCAAAAGTAATACAAAAAAAAAAAGGAAGGAAGGAAAACTGGTAAAATGGAGACAGGGTCATGGGTGACCGAGGCTCACTGATGCACATGGGGAGTGAAGGCCGGCCCGCGTAGTCTGATCCAATAGAAGAGCTAGTGTACATTACACTGATGAACAGGTTAATGCTGATTGTGATAGAACAAGCGTCAGAACACACAGTTTGCATCGCTGTTATGATGGCAGAAGGGGGGACCTACTCAATATTAAGCAGGTGGTCATAATGTTATGGCTGATCGGTGTATATATGTAAAACTGAAGTCTTGACTTCCTACTACAAGACATGAACGTGATTACTGACTGTGTTAACACTCGAATATATACACAATCACTGAAACACCAAAAAACAAACAGGAAAGTTTCAACAAAGTGCACAAAACTTTCACAATGTGCCAATCAGCGAACACGCCCGCGCACACACACACACACACACACACACACACACAGGCGTAGACATTTCTTTAATCTTCTCAGTCACTCAATTACATAACATCAAGAATAGTTTAAACAGAAGTGTTTAAACAAATTGGAAAGCACTTAGCGAGCTAGCTAGCAGCTACGCTTATGTAGCCAACATTAAAATGACAATTTGAAATGAAAACAGATACAGATTTCTTCCATAATGGGACACGTTTTTGAGCAGAATTACATATTTTGGATTATATTCACCAGGAAAACCAAACATGAGGTAGCAGATCTAGATTTTAACCTTCAAACAAACACGGAGGAGCTGAAGGTGACTCAGCATTTTTACGCTTAACAATAGCGAAGTGTGGGGGGGAGGGGTGATGAAATATTCACCTCAGAAAAAAACCTATAAATTTTCCAAAACATTTATGTGGAAGATTACTGACAATATGAGCATTTACATGGATGCTAATTAAAATGAATTTTCACTAAAAATGAGAGGAGGTGAAAACCCTGTGCTAATCTGTTCAATAGTTAGTAAATATTAGCCATGTACACACTTTGGGATTAGATAATTTTTTCTCCTGTCAGAATAAATATACTCTTTCTGCACATGTTCGCTCCACATGGGGTAACTTTAGATGACGTGAGGGGTTTTTAGAAGGGAATTTTTGCTTCCATTCACTCTCTTACGTACGTCCTTACTTTAATCCACTGGATCTCTGGCTGAGCACTGATTGGCTCACAAATTATACGTAGTTAAAGCATCTAACCAATCATAGACAAGACTGACCATTCATAATGCAGAAGGCAGAGTTTATTGAAAAATTTGGGAAGTCTGCGTTAACCTAACCTTAGAGTTGGAGAAAAATATTTCTTCTGTTTTTTTTTTTACCCAGCAGATTAAACACTTTTAAGGTGGGCAGAAAGTTAGAATCTTTAATCGGAATAATTTTAATCAGATTGAAGAAATATTGTCTATTAGGGATGGGAATCACGATGGACCAACCGATATGATATTAGCATGATACCCAGGTGTCGATACAATTTGTATTGAGATTCTGTTGGTATCATGTTTTAATAAATATCATAATTTAAATAATATATCCCAATGTGTTAATAGTTTAGAGTGCACCACTTGTAGGATTAAAAAGTAATTGCAAAATTTTACCATCTTAAATGCAAACATATATAATTTAAAAAATAATAATAAAACCACCCACGATTTTGGAGTCGCTGTGGAAATACACGAATACCCACACAAAAGAATCCCGATATGTGATTTAATCGATTTTTGTCACTAATTTCTACTGTTGATGTAAACGTAGCTGGGTAAAAAGATTAGTTTCTGTTGTTTGATTAAAAAGATTAGTCTCTGTTGTTTGAAAGAACCAACGAGCAAACAACATACAGTAATAAAGGTACAGTTAAAAAAAAAGAAAAAAAAAAAAAACATTTTCATTTCAGGTTGTCTTTAAGCTAGCTACCTCAGCTAGCTACTTTCTAGTAGCACATTAGAAAACATTTTGCTAATGAGACACTCACAGCTTCCTCAAAGTTACAGGCTGGTATTCTACTTATGTAGGAAAATAATAGTAATTGACTTTAGAACCATACATTAATTGAAGCAAAATAGTTTTTTATTTTTTTATTGGAGAATTCTTATTAAACTAGAGATGATGTACCAAATTGTTCAATTGATGCTACTGCTGCAGAGGCTAATCCTCTATTTCAGTACATCACAGCACTGATGTGAGGAAACCTTGAACATTGGCTAACATTTACTATATGTTGACTTAGGATCAGCAGAAAAATGATGACGTTTCAGTTAACAACACTGTTTCAGCTAATCTAAAAAGCTGTATTGATATTGAATCAAGTAATAACTACTTATGTTAAAAACACTATATAAAAATACTTTTTGTTAGTTACTGTGCATTAGCTAGTTATTCTTAGGTCATAGCACTATTTATTAGAAAACTACACTGATCAGCTATAACATTAAAAGCACTGACAGGCGAATACTGATTATCTCCTTATACTGACTCCTGTCAAGGGAGATGCATCACGTCAGGCAGCAAGTAAAAAGTCAGTTCTTGAAGTTGATGTGCTAGAAATAAGAAAAATGGGCAAGACAGGCTTTAAATTGCTCCAAATTATGATTGCTAGAAGACTAGGTCAGGGAATCTCCAAAACAACAGGTCTTCTGTGGTTTTCCTGGTATGCAGTGGGTAATACCTACCAAAACTGGTGGCACAGTCATGGGCGTTCAAGGCTCATGGAAAGTACTTCCACATGGGAAGTAAAGGCTAGCCTGTTCGGGCCAATCCTACAGAAAGACAACTGGAGCACAATTTGCTGAAAAAGTCATTTCTGGCTATGACAGGAAAGTTTTGGAAACCAGAGTTACTGTTTATGAGGCTACGCAGTAACAGACTGGACAAAGTGTCCATACTAAAACCTGTCTACTGATGAAAGTTCCTACAATGGGTACATAAACATTAGAACTGCACCATCAAGCAACAGAGGGCTCCAGGATCCACTATTGGAAGAAGGCATGCTGAAAACAATGTGATGCTCTGGGCAAATTCCTGCTGAAGAACCCTGGGTCCTGGCATTCATGTGGATGTGACTTTGACACGCCACACCTACCCAAAATGATTGCAGAAGTATTCCCTGATGGTAATGGCATCTTTCAGCAGAATAATGCGTCCTGTTACACTGCAAAATCATTTAGGAAATGTTTGGGGAACATGATCGAGCTCAAGGTGTTTACTTGGCCTCCAAATTTCTCAGATCCCAATCTGATTGAGCATTTGTAGGATGTGATGGACTAACAAATCTGATCCATGAATAGAATGCAACTTATAGGACTTAAAGGATCTGCGGCTAACACCTGGATGCCAAACACCACAGTACACCCTCAGAGGTCTTCCGGAGTCCATATCTTGATGGTTCAGAGTTACACAAGAGGAACCTATGCAATATTAGGAAGGTCATTTATTGTTATGGCTGATCGGTATATAGCTTTATTGCTGAGTAATTCTTTTATCATAGGTAGGCATTCTAAGGTTAATACTTGGGAGTGGTAGATTACTTTACTACAATTTATATATGTTAAAATAGACATATTTGATAGGAATGTGACATTTTTACAAAGAACAGTTCTTTTTAGCACCGTCAGCATGGTCTAGTCACAAATCTGAGGAACCTTATCAAGGTAATTTAAATTTTTATTAATGAATTTCCCAGGCTCAGTCGGTCTCTCACAGTGCACCACTTTATATATACACATTATATATATCTGATGCGTTTCCATGACAAATGGTAAATGTTAAACATATTTTAATTTGATTTAAAGCTGAAGGACACCTTTAGTTAAAACATTGTAAGGTTTTTGAAGCAACCAGCACAGCAAGGCCAGACCTGGAGAATGGGATTCTGGCATGTGTTGTCAAGTTGAACACATGAAACGGCAGCTCAGTTTACACATGCTGAAGCCAACGTTCCTGCTCAGCATCAGGAGATTGGCAGCACACACACACACACACGCACATATCAAACACACTGACAGTGAGCCATTTAGTGTGGCCTGAAGACCACTGCAGCCCACAAAGCTGGCATGATCACTGAAGCATTAGTGAAAAACAAGCACAGCACTAACGTCCAAAGGTTAATGTCCACGTTCATCACTCATTCCTACCAAGTATCATGTTTTTTTAATTGAATTACAATTTAAGGTTTTGCACTTGCAATGTTAACCCAAACGTTGTTTCTGTGCAAACAGGTTGAGTAAATATAATTTTAAAAAGTGAGATTTATTGCATTACTTAAATGTATAGTATGAGAATATGAGGCAGTCATTAGGTATACTTGTTTTTATAAGTTTAACAAATCTAAATGTATACATTTTTACACCACTGTTTTTCCAGACTGTGATTGGCCAGTTCACTCAACACTAGCAAACACTCTGAGCTTCTTGATGAAGGATACTGAAAAAAGGTGCAACTTTATCTTACTTTCACAGAGTAAATTTCAGGTTTTAGTATGCAAATTCTAGTTCCAAGGAGAAGCGGCTTACAAATTTGCATATTTCTAGAATCCGGAATCCCTACAAAACGTTAAACTAAACAAACACTACAGGATCACTAGTGTTTAAATCTAGGACTAAACTACTAACCGATACACACCATGTTCGTGCAAAATGTGTTTCTGGGGAGATTCATATATTGTAGTTAAAAATTCCATTGTACCATTGAAATCTCAATTCTGATTATTCAGAAAGTACTGATTAACTGTTTATACATTACAAGCATCTGGAAGGTGCATACCAGGATCAGTTTATTGTGATTGTTCTAATATGCAACAACTTGCATAGGAACTTGCAACATTCAACATTAACAGATTTTAAAAGGGTATGTTTAAGGATTGTAAGTGTATATCTGTGGCTGAGAGTCCAATGGAGCAAAACTAGCCGTGCTCTCAGGGTGGGAGAGGTGGCCATTCGCAGGTGGAAGTGGGTGGGTGGCACTTTCCTCAAAGTGTCAATGTGGCAGTGCTGGATTATTTAACAGCATTTGAATCCATCCGCCCAAGACTGATGTTCTTGCCTATGTAAGTCCTATCTATCTTAGTGAAGAATGTCAATGCATGAAGCCAAAAGCAGCACAATGAGTGCATGCACTCAAGCACAGGGGATGGAACCACACACACACTTACTTATACACCACCACACCTTTTAGAACTCCACGTTTACATCTTCACACACAAAAAAAAAAAAAATCACACAGTCACGCATGCTCACACACCTAACACACACACATGGGCTAATGCATGGCTGCAAAAGCAAACAGAGATCCCGCACTTACTTTCCTGAGTGGGCTTGCCTGAGCTTGCTCTGGGTAGAGACACCACGCAAATGACGCAGAAGACACACAGATACACAAACAACCTGGATTTAATGAGGGTCTGATAATGTGACATTATGCCTCGATGGAGCTTCTGCCATGCCAACAAAACCACTTTCTTGCATTCCTGCATTAATTTTCTGCTCCATAGTTACACACAATTCAGCTGTAAATGATTTAAGTTGCTGATGATTCCTGATGACAAAACTCAAGACACAAACAGTAGCTAAAATTCACTGTTTGCAACATATGCAGAGCAAGCAGTGAATCTGTAAATCTGAAACATTTGTAAGTTACAGGAAGTCTTCTGCATCCTCTCTGACAATATGTCTACACTTCTTTTCAAAATTCTGTTAATGTAATTATACATTTAAAATCCCATCAAACCCCCTCCCATCTTCAATCCACCCATCCAGCCCACCCTCAACCCGCTCATAACCCACCTACCTATCACACTCTCAACCTATCCATGAGGGTTAACCGCTACCCACATTTAACCCTCCCATTAAGCCCACTCTTGTCCACCCCTATCTACCAAAGAAGCCCATTCTCGTCCACCTATTGAACCCATACTTGTCCACCCTCCACCTATCTGTCAAGTTCACCCTTGTCCATACTCAATTCACTTATGAAACTCACCATCGTCTACCCTTCCAAGCCCACCATTGTCCATCTTCAACTTGCCCATCAACCCCTGGTTGCCCAGCAATCCTACTCTTGCCCACGCACTTTGCCCACCCATCTCCACCCTCTATAAAATATTTTGCCCCTCATCAACCCAGTCCTTCCCCACCAACCAAGTGAACTTACCTACTGTAGCCTACATGTCAAGACCAAACTTGCCCACACTCAACCAATTGTTTGAGTCTCCAACAAGCCACTCCAGTCCACCCATTAAGACCTCACCCGCCATCAATCTACTTATTGAACCCACCCTGGCCCATGACAAGTTCTCTCTTGCCAACCACATCCACCCTCAATCAACTCATTGGCCCAAACCTGCCCATCTAACAATCCAGCCTTTCCCCACCCACCAAGAACACACTTACCTACCCTTAACCTACCTATCAAGACCAACCTCGCCCTCCTTCCAACCCCAATATTGCCCACCCTATAACCTATTCATCGAGTCTACTTTAGCCTACAAGCCCACTCTTGCCTAACCCAGTAACGCCTGCCCTTGCCCACCCTACAACATACCCATTGAGACCCCCCCCTCACCCTACTCATTGAACCCAACCTAGCCCACCACAAGTTCACTCTTGCCACCCCAGTCAGTGAGCCCATCCATATCCACACTCAATCAACTCATTGGCCCAAACCTGCCCATCTAACAATCCAGCCCTTCCCCACCCACCAAGAACACACTTACCTACCCGTCAAGACCAACTGTGCCCATACTCCAATCCCAATATTGTCCACCCACCACCTATTCTGAGTCTACTTTTGCCTACTTATCATGTCCACCCTTGCCAACTCGTCCTCTGAGCCCACCCTTAACTCTCCCAAGTTCTCACCTTTTACCCATCAAAAATTCATTTGAAGTCTGAAGGCTTGCAATGTGTATCCTTTTTTAGAATATATAAAGGTGGTTGTGAAGTTTTGTCATCATTTCATCTTCTAGTGTCAGTATCTTTTCCCAAGGGGAGTAGAAAACATGAAAACTGATAATATTTTTCACCTGCCATGGATGCTACAGAGACACAGAGACCTACCTGTCTTGGATACACCACACCTACACACCAGCATCAGAAAATGTGATGTTTGAAAGGAAATTTCATTTTACCTGAACAAAACATTAAATCACTAATGCACTCGTCAGTGTATGCTCTTTTTTTTTTTAAAGAACTTAACATTGAAATACAAGTTTAATGCCAGAAGAAACGGCGGCAACAGCCAGATGCAAACAGATATGAGCGGAGCGGCAAGGAACAACTCGGGGGATAAATCAATGTGACAGCAAAATGAGAGCCATGTAAAGCAAAAACACTGGAATAAAAAAATTCTAAAGCTTCAACTTGCTGCTCAATCACTGCGACTTTTAGGCAGGATATAAAGTACTGCAGGCAAGAAATTTTGCACATAAAGTGCCAGGGAACATGGCGTAAAATCACCTGGTGATCGGATGCACTCATTGCAACGTCCCCGAAAAACCTTCATAATCATCCGTATAGTTTCTGCGAAAGAATGTTCAAGTTTAACATAAAGATTTGATGCAGATACGTTTCTCTACTCGCCCAGTCACTTTAAATGCGATGCCCACACAGTACACATGCTCACTCCACAGCGTCTAGCTCCCCACTGACTAGTACAGTCGTCATTTTTCACTTTCCAGTCAATTCCGGTCCACTCTCTTTCCCTGCCAGGTTACATCGATGAGTTCACGCAAACCGTTCTCGTTATCTTGACAATGGATGGCTTTTTCTGGACAGACCTCGTATTATCTGCCCTGAAACACACTGACTGAAAAACTTTACACATCATGTTATTGATGCTAGGTGAAGAAAAGTTTTTTGAGAGTTTGATCGCTGAAGCAAGACGGGAATTTCAATGAACTGCTCAAAACAAGCATGACCTGAAATGGTAACGAGCAAACACGAAGAAGAAGCAGTGTAAAAGGTGTTTGATTAAATTTGCTTCAGACATCCATCATGACTTTGGACAACTTGCATTTATCAAATTAAAAAAAAAAAAAAAAAAAAAAGACTATAGCTGAGAGATTTAATAGGCAATTTAATTGATCTTTTGTTAATCAATTAAATTAATTGAATCTTGAATCATTGGGGCAGTTTTCGATCAAGAATCGGAAAAAAATTATTTAGGCAAACTTTCAAGCGTTAAATGCTCGAAAATTTACAAACTCTTTTGTAAAACTTATGGAAAAGAAAAATCCCACAAATACGAGACTATCGCTTCTTCTTCCAATTTTGAGCTTATAGTTAATATAAGCAATACCGCCACCTATTGGAATGGGGAGAAAAAAAACAAACAAAAAAACGATCGCCGCCTTGCATGAGACATGACGTTTAAAAACAAATTGATACACAGCATTTCAACACATTTTGGATGTTTTTTTAAAATACTTTCTAGTATTAAAACACTAGTTTTTAATACTTTAAAAACTTTCTTATAGACCTTGTAAGAAATATACCCGCTTGAGGCAAATCAAACAATAAACATAAGTGCTGTCGAATAAATATGAATCGAAAATCGCAACAGCCAAAAATCGGACTGAATCGATTCGACTGACTTTAAATTACTTACAAAACAATCACAGATGGAGGTTCCCTGGGACTTTAACAAACTTTAATTCAATAAAAATAATTTTAAAAAATTTAAATAAAAAAAATTTAAAAAAACACCCCACACATTTATGCTGCAAATACTATTGAACTATGGACGGTTTAAAATAATAATATAAAGGGTTTGAATATAAAGGGTATTTTTTGTTGTGTTATAAGTCATGTCTTCTTCGAGACACAAGACCTCAGGATGCATTCGAAATAATTCCTGATGTACAATTTTTATCACTCAAATGATGTCATATCTGCTTACCATAGGCATGTGATTTAAAAAAATTACATCACTATCATAAGAGACTCACTGCAGGTTTGCATAAACACAAACACTTAACCAGATATAAATATTTTTTTTTAAGTTTATTTATTGATTTTTTTTTTTTATTTAACTAAATTTAATTTAACTTTACCAATACTATACGTCTTAGCATCTTACTGGTAGCTTTTAGAAGAGGGAGTCGCGTGTCCTTGTCTCTTTATGTGCAGTTTCTGTTTGCATTAGTTTCTACAAATCATACAGCGTAAAGCCTGGCTCAGGGTTGGCCGCGTGGCCATGACATAAGCACAGCATCAGCACAGGGCCGGGGTAAAATACTCACCTCCAAACAAGTCCAAATCCCTCAGACTCTCCACGCTCAGCTTCTCCGACACCCAACGCTAAACACACAAACACATCCAGCCCTATGAGTTAACACTTAGAGCTTTCACAACCTTTTGCAGCACTGATTAAAAGTGAAGCGAGCATCACGCTCAACACTCTCTCCATTAACCTGACCTTTTGGATTTGTCACATCAACATGCCGAGTGGGTGTATAACACGTGAAAGGAGCATAAACTCACCAAAAAAGACATGGATCCTGAATATGACGAGCGTCTACACCATCAAAATCACATTCAGAGAAAATATCTGTGAAAATATGAGTTTAAAAAAAAAAAAAAAAAAAGAATTAAAAAAGATTATCAGTTATCATCAGTTTTTCACATTTCATCACAGCAAGTTAGAATAAGAAGCGAATGTGAAATTCTGTGTGAAACTGATCTGGCAAATCTGCCATGGAGACGTTTGACGTGATTCATCAAGTTTAATGTTTGCAAATGCTGCATTGAGACGTTTGTTTTGAGTGGCACAAGCGCTTTAAGAGCGGAAGATCATCACGGGAAGACGACGAGAGATCAGGAAGACCTTCAACGAGCTCGAAACCCGGAAATGACGAAACCATTCGGGCAACTTGTGTGTGATGATCGTTGGGGAACAATCCACAATATCGCTGCCGTTGTCCGAGTGTCTCATATGGAACAGTCCAGGACTGGACTGAGATGAAGCGACAGTTCTCACAGTGGACGCGCCCGTCATCTCCACGAGAGAAAAAGGCGAGGCAGGACCGCAGCTCATTCTAAAAGACTCTCCTACTTCTCGCTTTCTACTCTCCCTAGTTCTTGAAGCTGCACCACCACATCTATGCTGTCCTGCGTATATATTTCCTGAACGAGAGCAGAACATGTTCTACAGTCTCACCTTCATGGAGGGTTCCATTAGGTGTAACTAAAATTCTGATTCACATTTAATTTGCATACACAGTAAAACATGCAGTGAAATGTTTTAACAATCGTCCATGACCTTAAAAGAAAAAAAGAAAGGTTTAAAAGAAAAGTAGAGTATTCTATATAAAGAATATAAAATAAGAATATAATAATAAAAAGAAAAATAGAGTATGAAAAGAAAATATTCAAATTAGGAATATAAAATATGAAACACAAGTATAATAAGAAATATTACACTATAGAAAATATAGAAAACTTTGGGCCATAAAATTTACATTATGTACAAATACAAGTAAGAAAAACAAAAAAAAATAGGATCGGGATGTAACTGAAATGGAAACGTCCAGTCATGAGCATAGCAGCATACAGTAACAGTGTGAAGTAAAGTATATAAATAGGTAGTATGGAAATAAAGTGTTATTATGGTTGCTGTGTCCAATTATTAGTCTGCTAATTAACACGTCCTCTTTCCGATTCCCCCCCCCCCCCGTCCTCATCACATCTACTTTGTCCTGTATTGATTGCAAAAATGTCTTGCTTTTGGTTCATTATCACACTTCTTTTGCTGTTGTTGTTTTGCTTTTCTACACTATACACTCACTACACTTTTATCTTCTGACTTTCCACATTTGATTTTGACCTCAACATCCACTTTTTTTGGTTGCTTTTTCTTCCGCCAGCTCATCCGCGCTCTCTCTCTCTCTCTCGTCTCCCCAGTTGGACACCGGAAATGATCTTGGACGCACAGAACAGAGACATTTTGCTCTTGTCGGATCATTCTTGAGTTAGCCAAGAAGATTTCATACATCTGATCCTGTTGGCTTCTCCTCTGTGCCAGGACCAATGAATATGATCAAGTGAAATCACTACATTTCTGATGATTTACCTTCTCAGCCCTTTGTAATGCCATCAGTAATGCAAGCAGCTTTACAGTCCTGTACATACACTTTCAGAGCTGCTGTAAGAGAAAATGAATCAACACCTTCTGACCAATCAGGAGCAAGAATTTAGCCTTAAGAATATCTACTCTCAGTGCTAATGTTAGACCTTTGCTTTCACTTAATCAGACTGGATACGTTGATTATAGATCAGAATCTGATTATCTCTGATCTGATCATCACAGAAAGTCTACAGTTCAATACAAAGCCTTTGTAAAGCCTGTGCAGTCTTTGTAAAGCCTGTGCAGCCAACGTTTACTGCTAACCCAGGTTAACATTTTGAAACTTAACTTACTCCTAAAGTAGAGAAAGTATCCGACCGTCCGGGTTTCGTCCTATAATTCTGCCTAAATGAAAAAGAAAAGCGTTTAATTTAACACTGTTTAGCCTCCTGTCACTTCCCTGCGTCCTGCAGTCGGCACTGCGCATGCGCATTACATCCCCGCGTGACCACGCGCATGCGCGTTTTACGTTCTCGCTCAGCGAGTCGAGTCATCACTTCGACTCAGGAGTCGACTCTTTCGGCTACAAAACGGCCACGTTGCCTGTGTTCTCATTTTACCTAACTACAAATATCCCGTAACTCTTTATTGGAATTTTAATCCATTTTGTAATGAACAAAATAGCACTATTTTTGCATGCGGTTCGAGTTCAGGTTTTAGCGAGTCAGCATTTGACTCACTCATTCGACTCTCAAACGATTCATATGTGTTTTATCCACATTGGTATGCAATATAATGTACTGTATAGTGGTTGTTTAAGTTACTCAGTAACTTACAATAAGCTCTTTTTTCGTTTTATTGTTTTATCAAATTATTGACTCAAAATAAACACAAAAGGACGGCACGGTGGTGTAGTGGTTAGCACTGTAGCCTCGCACCTCCAGGGTAGAGTGTTCGATTCCCACCTTGGGTCTGTGTGCGTGTTCTCCCCATGCTTGTGGGTTTTCTCCCACAGTCCAAGGACATGCAAAATTCCTCCCTAAATTGCCCTGTAGTGTGTGTGAATGAGCGTGTCTGTGCATGTGTGCCTTGCATCCCATCCATGGTGTACCCCGCCTCATGCCCTAGGTCTCCTGGGATAGGCTCCAGGCCCCCAATGACACTGTATACAGGATATAAGCGATATAGATGATGAGTGAGTGAGTAAATACTGTTTGTCATTGCCTTTTTTGCCTAACCATGAAGGAAATCTCCCGGAGGTGCAAGGGCATAGTGGTTAGCACTGTGGTTAGTTAGGAGTGAGGGTTCGATTCCCACCTCATGTCTCCGTGTTTGTGTGTGGTTTGCATTTATGACCCCCACAATGGTTTGGCAGTGTTATGATCTGGCGTTGCTTCAGTTACTCAGGTCTAGGCTCAGCAAACTTATGTGGAAATAAAATGGTCATTTGATGCCGTGAATATACTGAATGACCAGGTTATCACATCTATGGAGTTTTTCTTCCTGAATGCACAGACATATTCCAGAACTCAGATTGTAAAAGAGTGGTTCTGGGAGCATGAAGGATCATTTTCACACAACAATAGGACACCACCGTGTGAGCTGTAATCAAAACTAAAGGTGACTGAATGAAATTTTGGAGTGTGCAACTTTTTATATACAGTGGCAAGAAAAAGTGGACCATTTGGAATTTCATGGTTTTCTGCATTGCTTTTTTTTCTGCATAATTTTTTATTTTTTTAATGCGATCTGATCTTCATCTAAGTCAAGCTTATTGACAGATATTGTATAATGTGCCTAAAATAATAATAATAATAATAATAATAATAATAATAATAATAATAATAAAGATCTTTTTTATTATAAGTCATGTTGACATACTTGGAGTCTTATTAAGAAAATGAGATTGGATGTGTGGACTAGAGCTACTTTGACTGATGAAAACCACTCAAACGTTTTGAGTTTGCTCTGCACGAATAGAACACACTTATGTGAGCCATGTTTCATCAACAAGAGCTTTCAGAGAATCTACAATCAAGAATTGTTGATTCACATGAAGCTGGAAAGGGTTACAAAGTCCTTTCAAAGACTTTTAAATCCTATCTTTTAAATTTAGGACTAAATTAAAGTCTACGTACAGTCAGGCAAATGGAGACACTTTGACACTATGGCTACTCTACCAAAAAGTTGGCTCCTAGTCAAAGTGCCCTGAAGAGCACAACAAAAAACTCATCAATGAGGTAAAGAAACAACGCTGAGTGACAGCCAAAGATTTGACGGCATAATTGTAACTGGCTAACATCTGTGTTTAAGTCTACAGTACATACAACATTAAACAAGTAGTCACTGCTTACTAAAAAGAACATTGCTAGATGCCTGAAGTTTGCGAACACTTCACATTGACACTCCACTCCACAGCCAAAATGTTTTATGCACTAAGAGAAGTATTTGGAAAGAACAGGCAGCACTACATCTGACTGTAAAGTATGGTGGAAGAAACATTATGATTTGGACCTGCTTTGCTGCATCAGGGCCTGGCCAGCTTGCAGTCATTGAGGTGAAGATGAATTCCCAAGACTTAGATGACAAATTAATTCAGAAAACCATGAAATACCAAAGGGTTCACATACCTTTGTTGCCACTGTATTTATTTATATATTTTTGGCCAGGCAGCGTATAAATAAAATCCTGTGTTGGCCTTTCAGCTGCTTCCTTCGAGGTATTGCCACAGCGGACCATCTGATCCGTACACAACTCGGCACAGGGTTTTGCGTCGGATACCCTTCCCGACGCAACCATTCTATTTGATCTGGTCCTGGGACTATAAGCAGTGGCTGGGGTTTGAGCATTGGGTGGAAAAGCCTATTCCTTGAAAAACAAGGAGAGTGTTTTATTTAATCCTTTTTTTTTTATTCCATACCTTCACCATGCAGTTCACAATATTAGAATAAACTGAGAATGTAGATATATTAGAGGGATCAAAATAAAATATATATCAGTGAGAGTTTGTTTCACCCAACAGTAAATAGACATGTGTTGTAGGCTGATTGCATTTCCAAATTGCCTGTAATGTATGATTCAGTGTTTGTGTGTGTGAGAAATTTTGCACTGCGATGGGTGGATACACATTTATGATGTCCCCCACCTTGTTCCTTGGGATAAGCGCCAGGCCTCTGTTGGCAGGATAAGTGGTACAAAAAGTAAAAGGATTTAAGAATTATCAAAAATAAAAAAAGATTACAAAAGGACATTTGAGATAATTTTGGGGAAATTTGACTCCACTTGTAGAAGGCAGGCTAATATATGTTTGAAAGAAGCAAACAAAAATATTTTGGGATATAAGATGAAATAAAATAAAATGAACAACACACCCAAAATGTGTGTGTGTATGTAACTATGTAACTACAGAAGCAGCAAAATAAATGTCTTTTAACAGAAGCAGCAAGGTAAATATAAGATTGCCTCTACTTGTACTGTCACCTTTTTTTTTTTTACTTTTTCATATAATAAATATCTTTTTAAATAGGACTGGCTTTATAGAGTCTTTTTTTTTTGGGGGGGGGGGGGGGGTTTTTAAATTTT
>JAQMYJ010000008.1:3644374-3654519 GCA_030014305.1 Clarias laeviceps
CCCCAGAATCCGTAGGAAAACAAGAGGCTTCTGCGCACCCTATAGTGCTTGGGCCCTAATAAGCTGCTTGCTCAATGTAAACAAACACCTGCACCAATAGATATTAATTAGGAAAGCTAAACTGGATATTTTTACTGGGATTAGTTCATATTTTCACCACTGAAATAACAGCGCTGAAGTGGCATAAGTGAATTTTAACGCGTCGAAGTTTTATCTGTACAGAAAGACAGACGGACATGTACGTGGGCTTCAACCTGAAATAATAATATCACTGATTACATTAAAGATCATCAGATTTTTTTTAGCTTTAACCTTTTAACTATTTATTCAATCTGTTTTGTGAATAGTGTCAGAAAACTAGTTTTGTTTTTCCTGTAAACAAAATTAAGAATAAGGAAATAAAGAAAACAAGGTCCTGGGGTAATTATGACAACGTGGTCATTGCCATATTTCTGAAAGACCTGAAAATGTGAAAGCATGCTATAACGGTTTAGAAGATACTGAGGAGTAAAGGGTTACCAGTATTTACAGTGCCCTATTTCTAATGGGAAGTAAGACAGTATGCTTGTTTTATTGTGACAAACTAAAATGATATTGCACTCTTTTTATCTTTTTTACAACACTTTTTCAAATTGTCTGCTTCTCCCCAAGCTATTTTGAGGACGATGAGGAGGAATCGAGTGCGGCGGATCTGCCGTACATCCCCGCAGAGAACTCTCCTACCAGGCAGCAGATGCAGTCTGGAGGAGGAGGAGGGAGTGGAGGAGGAGGAGGTGAAGGAGGATCGGACAGCGAAGACGACCCCCTTGATGCCTTTATGGCTGAGGTGGAGGTGAGATCACACTACCTGTGAGATCACCCGTGTTCTGACGATGCGGTCCTGGTTCAAAAGCATTTACAAAAAAATAAATAAAAAAGTTTGCCCTTGCTCAAGGGCTTAACAATGGCAGTTTGATGCTGCTGGGGCTTGACACGATCCGATCAATTTGTGCATCTCTATTTCAAATGTATTAAATAGTTTAAACAAGTCAGTGCATCCACATATGAATCGCAGGTTGGCATTACTGGCACCTGCTAAACTTAATCAGTAATGCTGAAAAGTCAAGTTTTGCGAGATCCTGCAAAAAGTGTTTGCGGGATCTCGCCAAAAAAAAATGTTCGAGACCTTGCAAAAAAAATGTTTGAGATTTCGGGGGATAAAAAAAAGACATGTTCCCAATGATATTGCCTCCCCAAAAATGTCCAAGATCTCACAAAAAATAAGTGTTTGTGAGATCTCGCCAAAAAAAAAAATCTGTGAGATCTCGCCAAAAAAAAAAAAAAAAAAAGCAATCTCACAAAAAAACTGTTCACAAGATCTCGCAAAAAAAAAAAAATTTCTCAAGAAATTTGCACATTTGTCTGTTTGTACCTAATGATTTGTTTCTTTCTTTCTCTCTCTCTCTCTCCCCCTCTCTCTCTCTTTTATTTTCTCAAACACCAAATAGAACCAAGCAGCCAAGGACATGAGGAAACTCGAGGACAAGGAAAAGGAGAAAAAGCTGACCAAGTAAGCGTTTTCACCGGACATTAGAGCTCCGTATCAGGAATACTAATATTGGGTTCAGCACTTCTTCAGCAAGTTACAGTTATTTAGCAAGACTTTAATATCAGATATGTTTATCTATGTGTAGATGATAGGGGAAGTTTAAAAATAAAGAATATGGGGGTGGGCATAATATGGGGATTGTTTAAATACACTTAAGGCTTCTTCCACGGGTGATTTGAGCGAGTCGCAGGGAAGTTTTTTTTTTCTCCGCTTTTTTCTTCCAGGGGTATTCGAGATGACATCGAAGAGGAAGATGAGCAAGTGAGTGACCACACTATCAGCATACCTCCACTTCAAGAACCGCTTTGCCTCGATCTGTATCATCTCCTCTTTCATTTCCTCAGCTCATCTGTCTACCTATCCATGTAACCCTTGTGCATATTAAAGTCTTCACAGGTCGGGTTGTGTCGAGCGCTCAGAGAAGCCGCGTCATAGTTTCCACAGTCGTAGACCGATCCGCTCGAGTTCGGAGCGCACGCAGGTTCAAGAACGGCTAAATGTAAACGCTAGCCATTTTGATCAAAGGATTAATTAATGTAACAATGACATCACATTGAACAGTTTTGGCCGTGTCATTGCTAACCGTGACATTTAGGCCACTAACATGTTGTTGTGTCTTATTTACATTAAATGCTGGCATGTTGCCCCTGAGAAGTCGATAATATGCCCGGTAACTGTCCCAGCCTCATTAGCAGTCATTTGGTTGCCTGTTATTTCTCTCCAGAAACGTCATAGAGGCGCAGTCGTGATAGTTTAGGGCCCTGTAACGTTTTTTCTGACCCGTCCTCCGTGACTCGAAGCTCTGTCTGCGTGCAGGAGGCTTATTTCCGTTATATGGCGGAGAACCCGACAGCCGGGCTGATCCAGGAGGAAGAGGAGGAGAACGTGGACTACGACAGCGACGGGAACCCCATCCCTCCTACCACTAAAAAGATCATCATGCCACTGCCTCCTATTGATCACTCTGAGGTAACTCTACTGTCGCTCTATGTACAGTATATAAACACTCATATACAGTATGTACATACACACATGCAGGTACAGCAGGTGGCAGTATGAGCAGTATTTTTCTGAGCCGCTATTAAAGACAAAGAAAAAAAGAGAACAAGGAAGTCGATCTTCGTGCTACGCCTAATGTTACTGACATTTCGGGGAAAATTTTAAGAGTGACAGCCTGGTGACGGCACTGTTTACATCACATCTGCTTACGTTTTTTAGATAACTGATTTCAGATCTGTCCCCGGATATAAAGTATTATTCTCATGACCACCTTTAACCGGGAGACTCGAGTACGGTTCCCGAGCCCGGAACCATTCATTGTGTCCTCAAATCTTTTTGCTTGAGAGATGAAGTATTGCAGCGCCCTCACGCTATCAAGCAAATGGAGAGCATTTTAATTTTAAGTTGTAAGATGTTTGAAGTCAAAGATGGTGTTTTAGGGTGAAAGAGAACAAAAGCCTAAAACTGTTGACTGATTAAACAGGTAAAAAAAATAAAATAATAATAATAATGCTTATAACATTATTAAAAGCACTGCATATCTGAACTGTGTTATGTTCAATAGGCACAGTCGGACCCATCATGATGAGTGTGTGTGAGCTTCATAGGACTTTTCAATAGATTCTACAGGACTATGCAATAGAAAATTCCATAATACTGTGTGTGTGTGTGTGTATAAAAACGGCTCTGATGAGGAATGTTGTATAAGCTGTATCTATCAGTAGTTGTTTTTTGTTAAGTTTGTCTTGTGACCTTCCTGTAGATCGACTACTCTCCTTTCGAGAAGAACTTCTACAACGAGCATGAAGAGCTCAACAGCTTGACTGGAACTCAAGTGGTGGAGCTGAGACACAAACTCAACCTCAGGGTTAGTGATCTCCCTCTTCTTTTTCTTCTTCATCTTCTGTCTGTTCTGTACAACAAGTCTCTCTCTCTCTCTCTCTCTCTCTCTACATTAAGTGAAACTTATTTGTCTGTGTATGCGTGTTTTTTGACGGACAGGTGTCCGGCGCGGCGCCTCCCAAGCCCTGCACCAGTTTCGCTCATTTCGGCTTCGACGAGCAGCTCATGAACCAGATCCGCAAGTCCGAGTACACGCAGCCCACGCCCATCCAGTGCCAGGTTCTTCACTTAATCCTTCCAGCCGATACGAAGTCTTTCTTAGTGTGATGTATAAAGTGTAGGTTAACAGCTTTTTATTTTTTTTTTGGTTAGGGTGTCCCTATAGCACTGAGCGGCAGAGACATCATCGGCATCGCCAAGACGGGTAGCGGCAAGACGGCCGCCTTCATCTGGCCAATGCTGGTGCACATCATGGATCAGAAGGAGCTGGAGCAGGGCGAGGGACCCATCGCTGTCATCGTCTGCCCCACCAGAGAGCTCTGTCAGCAGGTGATGCTCGCTAAAATATTCTCTGTGTGTTCGGGTTCCATTATGAAACACTTTTAATCTGTGTACTGTTTGAGCTTTCATGAGGAACGTTTTATAATAAACATTGAATACTGTAGATTAAAGGATGCAGTCCATAGTAATACCATGTTGATGCCATAGTAACACCATATGAGCAATTAAAATGACTCACAGTGCACATACGGTGTGTGTGTGTGTGTGTGCTGAGCCAGATTAGAGCTCGTCATGTTTTTTTAATATTTAATTTTATTCATTTATTTGTTTTTCCTGAGGATGACTAGCTGTGTGTTTTACATGTTTAGATCCACACAGAGTGTAAGCGCTTTGGAAAGGCCTACGGGTTGCGCTCGGTGGCCGTGTACGGAGGAGGCAGTATGTGGGAACAGGCCAAGGCTCTACAGGAAGGGGCCGAGATCGTCGTCTGTACCCCGGTAAGATCGGAACGTCACCGTCTGGCATTTTTTGTATCGTCTATTTTGAAGTACAGGTCGTCCCCGATTTACAAACGAGAACCGTTCCGGGAGCATGTGTGTAAGCCGGATTTGTTCTCAATTCTGACGACTCTTTGTCGAGTCTTGACACGAATATACAACGTAAAGCATACAAATCCACTTGACTCTTGACTTAAATCTCTGTCCCTGTCCCCAATCCCCCCCCACACACACATACGCACACACACACACACACACACACACACACACACACACACACACACACACACACACACACACACACACTGCCATCATGTGGCCAAAAACCGTAACCGTGCCTAAGGAAATGAAACATGCACATGTGAAATGTAACAATGTAAAAAAAAAAAACTTTCTTTTGATTTTGTAAAGCTGCTTCACGACAATGACAATTGTTAAAAGCGCTATATAAATAAATTGAATTAAATTGAAATGTAACAGTGTCGTCTCTGCGCCTTTAAATCGAGAGGGGAATCCCAGACGCCGTTTTGTCTCAGAGCTGTTTCACACTGTATTGGACTGTGAACTCAAAGTTTTCAGAAATTTGATTATTCACCATCAGGACAGACATTTTCTATCATCGTGCTCCCGGACTGTTTTATTGAAACACCGATTGCACATGCGTACAATATACCGGACTTTGGACATTTTATACATTTACTTACACACTGGAAATATTGTATATAAGTGTAAATATTGGTATCTGATGCATTGCAGTGTGTATTTTGTGTACAATACACGTGAGCTACTTCCATGATTTGTTCCTGCGGAAACTCATAACTCGAATTTTCATAAATCGTGCACTACCTGTACTAATCGAAGTTCTTTCCAACTCATAGGCTGATGTACTGTTTTACTGATCGTCAGTTTCGTGTTCTGTTTTGATCTCAAATAATTCTGTGATATGACACACACACACACACACACGCAGGGTCGCCTGATAGATCACATAAAGAAGAAGGCGACATCCCTGCAGAGAGTGACCTACCTGGTTTTTGACGAGGCTGATCGTATGTTTGATATGGGCTTCGGTGAGTCCAGGCGCTCCTACTCCTACCTCGTGTTAGCATCCGTTATACCTGTCCGTAATGAAAGGTTAATATTTTTGCGGCGGTGTGTTTCTGATTTGCTTTCCAGAGTATCAAGTGAGATCCATCGCCAGCCACGTCAGACCAGACCGACAGAGTAAGTGCCTCTCGTACCACCTACATTTTATACGAATACGAGGTTGTTTTATGCAAAGACTGACAACAAACAGAGGCTCAGAAGTTTACAAACACACCACGATCAAACAAACAAACAAACAGACAGACATCTAAGTTAAGTCATGAACCAGTGAGAAACAGGAACGGATGATGACAGATAATCAGGAGGGTGATTAGTACACTGCTAATACGGAATGTTTATTATATCATAAAAAAAGACGAGATGGGAAATGAGGTCGTTACATAGACGGCTAATTTCAAAATTGTATCTTTAAGTGTCTTGCAGCCTGTCACAGTAAAACATTTCGTTCCCTTTTAGTCTACATCACTTCATTTCATTTAATCTGAAGAGGTCAAGACTGAATGAACCATGTGCACGTCCAGGCTGCATCATCTATTTATTTATACGCATAATAAAACTGTAAAGTTGACGTGTCTATACATTGAAGATATTTGCGAGGAAATAATTGGGTTTGTTTGTGCATGCATCAGCCAATTTTCGGTGTATTTAGCCGAGCTTGAGGTCACATATAGACCTTTTCATCTACTTTGAAATTTAAATAGAAGACGTCCTTATATCATGAAAAAATCGACCTTGGAATCATCTCAAAATTCAACAGATGGCGCTGAACAAGTTTGTAAAAATATGCACTTGTGAGTGTGTGATTGAAATCTACTTAATAAACACGACCTTCATTCCGCACACTTCATGGTAGCACGTAAAAATTTTAGTTCATTCCAGAATTCAACAGATGGCGCTGTACATTTTTTTTAAAAATGCACTTACAAGTGTGTGATTAAATTCCAGGCAAACGAAGTCGCGGGACATTTAGTAATGACTAAAGTTTATATTATATTTATTTCGGAGGATTAGGATCAGACTGTGTAGATGCCTTTATGGGCCTAATTAGCAGACTAAAAGTACAGGCTGTGCAAAACAATTTTCAAAAATTATTATTATTTTTTTTTATAAACACGTGCAAGGCAAAGACAATAACGGTATCACAAGTCTTTTTTTTTTATTTTTTTAAATTTAAATATATATATTTTTATGAATATTTCTCTTACTTCTTGTGTATTTGTAGAGATCTGAAAAAAAAACAGGTTTTCTATCTTTCTTTCCTTATATGCATGTTGTCTTATTGCTTTCTCTTTCAGCTCTGCTGTTCAGTGCTACGTTCAGGAAGAAGATTGAGAAGCTGGCGCGGGACATTCTCATCGACCCGATCCGCGTAGTGCAGGGGGACATCGGAGAGGTGTGGTAGTTTATTTGCTTTATAATAGCGCTGAACATGCAGGGATTTCTAATGCATGTAGTATTTTAAGGCTTTTAATGTATATCAGGATTAATACCATAAATTTGCCTTAGTTACAATATAAATTTGTCTTAGTTACAAAATCAGCAGAATGTTAACCTCTCTCTCTCTCTCTCTCTCTCTCTCTCTCTCTCTCTGTTCCAGGCGAACGAGGACGTGACCCAGCTGGTGGAGGTGTTGCAGAGCGGCTCAGATAAGTGGGCGTGGCTGACGCGGAGGCTGGTTGAGTTCACCTCCTCTGGCTCCGTGCTCATTTTCGTGACTAAGAAGGCCAACTCTGACGAGCTGGCCACTAACCTGCAGCAGGAAGGCTACAGCCTGGGCCTGTTGCACGGAGACATGGACCAGAGCGAGAGGAACAAGGTCATCAGCGACTTCAAGAAGAAGAACTTGCCTGTTTTGGTGGCCACTGATGTCGCAGGTGAGCAAGTCAGGGATGTTACGTGTCCTGTCAATTTTTGATTTTATCCAAAATCCTGCTAGGGGCCGTGTACAGGTAGTCCCAGGCTTAGAAAGATTCGAGTTACGACTTTCCGCAAATGCGAACGGACCGTGGTTCTACGAACATTCATAAATGCGAACAAATTAAGGACATATCTCACGTGTATTGTACAAATAATAGACGCTGCAATGCACCAGATACCAATAATTACAATAATTTCACTGTGTAAGTGAATGTATAAAATGTCTAAAGTCTAGTATATTGAATTTCGGAAAATCCTCCACAAAACAGAGATCACAGTCCAATACAGTGGAAAACAGCTCTAATACAAAATGGTGTCTGGGATTCCTCTCGGGATTTAAAGGCGCAGAGGCAACACTTTTACATTTCAGAGAGTTAGACTAATTTCCTTAGGCGCGGTTATGGTCTTTGTGTGGGGATCGTGGGCAGAGATTTAGTCAAGTGGATTGGTATGCTTTATATTGTATATTCGTGTCAAAGACTCACTTTGTTAGACTTGGGAACAAATCCGACTTATCGCTCATTACTTGTATTGCCTTTTTAAAATTTTTTTTTTTAACATCATTTATAAAATTCCTGTGATTTTGAATAATTATTTTTTTTTTCTCACAGCTCGTGGATTGGACATTCCCTCCATCCGCACCGTCGTAAATTACGACGTCGCCCGGGACATTGACACACACACGCATCGCATCGGCCGGACGGGTCGTGCCGGAGAGAAGGGTGTGGCCCATACGCTGCTCACAAACAAAGACACCTCGTTTGCCGGCGACCTTGTTCGTAATTTAGAGGGAGCGAATCAGAGCGTCCCGAAGGAGCTGATGGATTTGGCCATGCAGGTGCGTCCGCAGTCTCCCCCGTGTTCAGTCGTTATACGTTTTACTTGTATAACTTGCTGAAACTTAATAATAGTAATAATACATTTCTCTAAATTTATTTCTTCTCATCCAGAACTCCTGGTTCAGGAAGTCCCGATTCAAGAGCGGAAAAGGAAAGAAGCTGAACATCGGAGGCGGAGGTCTCGGCTACAGGGAGAGGCCGGGCTTAGGATCCGATTCCTCAGTGGGTTTCTGACCGAACTACTAATATGTTTATCTATTGTATATGGTTCACATAATACATGTTTTTGTGTCCGTTCTTCTGGAAACTGATTGTTCCTCTGTGAACTCCACCCAGGAGCGCGGTAGTGGTAGTGGTTCTGCTCTCGGGAACTACGAGGCTTATAAACCGCCTACTGGAGCTATGGGGGATCGCATGGCTGCCATGAAGCAAGCCTTTCAGGTAACCAGTATTTATTTATTTATTTATTTATTATTATTTTCCAGTGTCCTGTAGAACTCAGCATGGGTTATACTGCTTCATGACCCATTCAGAGCTTTTTATACAGCACCAAAAGACTTTGGTACATGGATGTACAATGCATCCTGAAGGATGCTGACTTTTCTTGGAATAGGTGCTGCATTTTTCTGAACTATGGTCCCTCCTTATACGCTCATTATTGTCACACTGATTTCTTCCCCTTAATGTTCTTTCCACTAACTTTTCCACTACTCTGTGCTGTTTTTCTTTTCCCAGGCTCAGTACAAGAACCACTTTGTGGCAGCATCAGGTAGATCTCCCAAGCTCAGCGCCCAGTCGAACAGCACCTCAGGTTGGACAAGTGCAGGCAGTCTGAGTTCCGTGCCTTCCGGAGCCCCCGAAGGGAGCCGCACGCTGTCGTCTTCCTCGCCCATGCCCCCTCCTCCTCCATCTTTCAGTTTGGGCACTAAGCTAGCCGGGTTCAGCAGTGCCGGCTCACTGAGCTCGGTGCCAGACTCTTACTCCTCCTCCTCCTACTCCTCCTCCTCCTCCTCCTCCAGAGAGGATTCCCGGCAAGACAGGAGCCGGCACAGCGATGGCCACCATCGTCACAGCGACAGGGATCGGCACGGGGACAGGGATCGCTATGGCGATCGCGACAGGGATAGAGATCGTCACAGCGACAGCCGCAACGGCGACGGCGGCCGCCGGGAGAGGGACAGTGGGAGGGGAGAAAGGGAGGGCGGCGACAGGGCGAGCTCACACAGAGGAGGCGAGGACAGCTTCGCCGTTCCGGATCCGCCCAAACGGAAGAAGAGCAGGTGGGACAGTTAGAGCTGAACCTGCGGGAGACGCCGAACGAGCAGCTCTGAGATCATACCAGGCTTCTCAGCGGGGCCCATCTGTCCGCAGTTACTCAAACGTCAACCTATAAAGACTTTGAGGGAGTCAAATCTGCCCGTTCTGTTTCCGACAGGCAGTTGGTCGGGTTGTTTTGAAGCTGTAAAAGAGGTAGCGTGAATTATATAGAAGCTGATAGCAGATGTAGTCATGCCGGCCTTTCTCTGTAGCTGTGTGTGTGTGTGTGTGCGCGTGTGCGCGCGCGCGCGTATGGATTCATATTTCTGTTAACAAGTCATGTTTTGGGGAGGGATAATTAGCGGTTTGTTTAGGGTGCAGAACTGACTTTGAAAAAAATAAATAAAATCCATTATGAGGCAGTTTCAACACTTTTATGATTGTACATGAAACTTTCAGTCACTGATTTAAAGATCCAGCATATCTTTGATTGATCTATTTTGTAGGTTTTTGTCTTTTGTTCTGTATTTTACTACATACCATTACAAGTTCGGACAGATTTGTTCCAGATCTCTGTCCTGTCTGTGATTTATGTAT
>JAQMYJ010000008.1:3698847-3714865 GCA_030014305.1 Clarias laeviceps
GCTTTTATTTACTAACATGGTTTCTTCTTGTAGATGACTGGGTCACTGAAAGGACATCCAACCAGTACTACCTGGGTCAGCTTATAAACATTAAGGCATCAGTTATGCAGTTCAACCATGTGCCCCTGCGTGTCCTTATAGATGGCTGTGTGGCAACTGCAGTCCCTGACCTCACTGCAGTCCCCAGATATTCCTTCATTGAAAACCATGGGTAAGTTGGGTTCTTTTGAGCCTTTTTAGAGGTGATCTGACCGTTTCTGACTAGCTATTTCCCAGGTGCCTGATTGATACAAAGATTACACACTCTGGTTCCCAGTTCATGCCTCAAACTCAAGCAAATGAGCTAGGGTTTCAGCTGGAAGCCTTCACATTTCAGCAATCGAACAGTAGCTTGGTAAGGATTGATTTGTACAGGGGGTGAGTTGAAGGTTTTTAACTTTTTTTTTGAAGCTATAATGTAACTTGTGTTCCCGACGTTTTCAGGTCTACATTGCATGCTTCTTGAAGGCAACAGCTGCGACTGCCCCTGCTGATGCCGAGCACAAGACTTGTTCCTTCTCTAACAATGGGTATGTTGCCATAATTGTGATGGTAGAATGCTGATGAGCCATGATTAACAAGACTGTTTCCTTTTAGCTGGACTGCTGCATATGGTTCTAACCAGGTATGCAGTTGTTGTGACAGTAGCTGTGCCATGAGGAAGGGCCGTGATCTGTCCTCAGAGCAAGGTATTTGAGAATCCCTTCAGTCTTTGCTGTAAGACCTGTTTGTTTTTTTTAAATGTGACTCTTTTTTTTTTTTTCCTCCTCTCTCTCTGTGCAGGCTTCCAGGTGGAGAAGAAAGTAAGCGTTGGTCCAATCATGGTTCTGGAAAATTATTGGTAGTCAAGTGACCTGTTTTGTCTGAATAAATTTAGTTCTTTTCATGTGATGCCTGTTTACTTTACACTGACTGCCTCACTTTCTTTTTATAAACTGTCTGTGGTCTAAAACAGTTATTGCTTGCCCTCTGGGCCCTAAACGCAATGGGTATGCTCTTGCAGCTTAAAACCAAAATGCATGTGGCCAGGGAATGTCAACTCGTTATGACCAAAAAAATAGGAGGAAAAACCAGAGCATAATGGATATTAAGGGGACAGTGTCAATTTCTAACAGTATACTGACTGGCTAGTGCCCATGAACCTTACATGGTCCCTTTTGTTGAATATTCTTAAAGAGAAAAACACTCCCAAATGACCGGTTTAATTTATGGCTGTCAAACTTATTTGCGTGTAGTGCTCATTGCAGTCTCCAGCATCCTGATTTTTAGGTTTTGCAAGCTTCTGAATGATTTAGTGACAACTCTGTAATGGTGCCTCTCTTGGATGGCTGCTAAAGTTTTATGTGCCTTATTTAGAATGACTGCCATTAAAGCTTCACCTTCCTGCTAGCTGAATTTTCCTCCTCTGAAGATATGCTTAGTTGGCAGAAGCTATTGTTCTAAACTTTGAGTAATTAGACATTGGCCATTATGGTATATTGGGTATTTAGCAAAACTACTGTAATTATGGGGGAGGGACTAATCCTACTTGGGACTACAGGATCTAAATAATAGATCAATGAAGGATGGATGCACCATAGGTGCACAAAATGACTCTTCCTGAGTTTTGTCTTGAATTATGGTCAGTGTATTTAATGCAGTTGTTGCATTTGGGTCAGGACCACTGAGTGACTGATCTTGTAGGTTAAATGAGGCTTATGGGGCCATAATGTAAAATGCAGTTTTCAAAGAATTAATTTCCTGGTGGGCTTAAAAAAAAAAAAAACCATAAATGTCCTTACAGATATTCAAGCTGTAACTGGTATGGCCTAGACAATGAAATACATAACACTCAATAGAATGCATACTAGTGTTACCCAAGTTTAAGTGTAGATCTGTATATTATGGATGTTCAAGTCAAATTTGTCAAAGGTGTAAGAATTTACAGAAGACTTCATGTACAGTATCGTAATGATTCTTAGCTGCCGTAAAACATTTGAATGGTGCAAACGTTTAAAATTATACACTTTAAACAACTGCATACCTGGTTCTGAGCCCACTTCAGCCATTGCTGCAAACATTTAGCAAATGGAATGCCTGCTCCTTAAAAAAAATGACAACTTGTGGGAATTATACACACTTTCACCACCACCGCTGTCTCATTATAGGAACTCGGCTGGGAGTTATTGGCTCATCCCCCTACAACCCTGACCTTGCTCCAAGGGATTTCCCCATGTTTGGGCATTTAAAGGAGTTTCTGGGAGGCCAGTGCGGAGGTGAATTAGACAGGCAGTCTGATCATGGCTCGGGGCTACTGAGAAAACTTTCAACCTTGATTGTATCCAAGCACTAGTGAAACGCTGGGATAAGTGTAGTAGGGATTATATAGAGAAATAAAGGGTGTTTTTACTCTCATAATGGTGTTATTCTGAGCAATCAATAGTCCTGGTTTGACTTGAACACCCATTGTATAATTTCCACCATAATGTTTTCTCAACTTCAGCATATTATAGAGATTTTTTTTTTTTAACTGATATGGTCCAACTTCATTATAGACTGGTTCGGGTATGGACACATCCTTGATTAGATTTGGTTTAGAAATTAATGTACTGTACAAAGAAGGTCACAATTAATAAATATACATGATGTGATCATAACGGAGTCTTCTTTTTTTTTTTTTAACTGTTAAATATTTTTTCTCTGTGATCTGTGTAATTTTGGGTCACTTGAATTTTTTATTTATAACTTATATCCTGTTAAAGCTGCCATTCAACCAATTTTCAATTCTTTGATTAGCCTACTTGATGGACCAGGGCAAGCCAGTTAAGCTTTTGACCCAATCAGATGCCAGGAAGTATAAAATACTAATTAGTGTCACCTGTGAGGCAGCACATTTAGAAGGACATCAATGTAATTAAAAAGTGTTTGAAGTGCAGTATAAAACAAAATAGCTAGTCTAAACATTTATAGAACAATGGAATTAAAACAAGTTGGTGGTTCTGTTTTGCTGTTTCTTACACTTGTGCTGGCTAAAGCACAAGAGCCAAGTGTGGGGAAAATTAAAGGTGCTGTAGAAACACCCTTGCTGCAGTATGAGTCTGTTCCTATCCACAGTGTAACTGCAGAATGCAACAAGACTGCAGTGTATGTAGAAGTGAAGAAAGATCTGTTGGGATTTTTGCTTGGTAACTCCATCAGTATTTCTGCTCTCACCCTGGGAAGCTGTTCTGCTAAAAATGACGATCTTTCATCACAAATCCTTATCTTTGAATCTAAACTGGATGGATGTGACAGCAAGATGACCGTAAGCTTTTCTTTCCTGAAATCATTTGTTCTGTTCAAGGCTCATGGTCATCCTGCTTTACTTTTCTCTCAGGTGACTGAAGATGAACTGGTCTATGTCTTTACTCTTGGGATTCTTTCAGAGCCTTCAACTAGTGATCCCATTTCAATTGAATGTCACTACCCAAGGTGGTATTTTCTTAGATTAAACATGTTTAATTTACTTGGACAATGTTTTACTCAGTTTCAAATACTTTCTAGATTTCGTGATGTTCACAGAAGTTCTGTGTTGCCCAAGGATCCTTCTGAGGCTGCTGAGGAACCTTTTCTTTTCTCCTTGAGGCTTATGATGGGTTTGTATCATGGTTAAAATGTAAGTTGTTGCCTTGAAAATGAGCTTCTAATGAGGTTTCTTCTTGTAGATGATTGGGTATCTGAAAGACCATCCAAGAAGTACTACCTGGGTGAGCTTATAAATATCGAGGCATCGGTACTGCCGTTCAACAGTGTCCCCCTGCGTGTCCTTGCAGATGGCTGTGTTGCCACTGCATTCCCTGACCTCAATGCAGTCCCAAGATATTCCTTCATTGAGAACTATGGGTACGTAAGGTTCCTTGGAGCCTTTGTAACTGGACCTGAGTGTTCCTAATTGTGTAACACTTTTTAGGTGTTTGATTGATGCCAAGCTTGCGCAGTCCAGTTCCCACTTCATGCCCCAAATTGAAGCAGCAAAGCTGAGGCTTCAGCTGGATGCCTTCATGTTTCAAGAAGGGAATGGCAGCTTGGTAGGTAATAACTGTTTAGACAAGTGTACTTAACTTTAATGGCCACTGTTAAACTGTAATGTTCACACAACTTGCTAGGTCTATGTTACATGCTTCTTGAAGGCTAGAGCTGAATCTGCTCCTCCTGATGCTCTGCACAAGGCTTGCTCCTTCTCTGATGACAGGTGAGGTTAATATGACCTTAAGATGGTACAGTGCTAATGAGCTGTGACTACTAAAGCATCATGACCTTTTCCTAGATGGACTGCTGTGTATGGTGCTGACCAGGTGTGTAGCTGCTGTGACAACAACTGCAGCTTGTGGAAAGAACCGGATCAATTGGGTACAGGGACCTGTTTATTCTGTGACCCTTAAGCTGTTGAGGCAAAGTTTTAACTTGTAACTGGGGAAAAAGCCACAAACTGTTAATTTTCTTTTTAGAGGGAAAATTTGGTGTGACTTGGTAGTCTTTCGAGCTACTAGCTCCTTTCTGCTTAAGTAACATCAAAACATGGCTGCTCATACAGTGTAAAGTATGCCTTTATGTTCTGTACTTTAGAATTACCAATTTATTGCAATATTGGCTTTTTATTGATCAAGTTGCATGTAAAACCTCAACCATTTTAATAAAAATAAATAAATGCTTGACGCTAATGTAAGCTGACTAGCTTGTTCCCAACACTCCATGCCATTGTCACCTGGTTAACTTGTTTGTAACCACTTGCTATGGTTTCGTGTTACTGTACTGCTTTTATGTTGGTCTGTAGGTTGTTGATATGAATGTTAATAATTTTTTTCCTTTTCTCTTTCAGGATGGCAGCAGGCAACGCAAGTAATGCTAGGCCCGATCATAGTTGAGGATAACTTTGACTTGTTTTGAAATAAAATGGTGTTACAAAAGCTGTCTTTGTAGTTGTGAATTAAACAATGACCGAGCCAGCCATAGCCTTTTTATCCTTGTCTTTAAACTTGCAAAATTACTTAATTTTGCTAAAAATTTGCTTCAGTCCCATGTGATCCGCTATGCAAAATTACTTAATTTTGCGTAGCGGATCACACAGGTCTGAAGCTATCCCTTTGGCTTGGTGTTCTACTTTCGAGTGGTTTATGGGCTTAATTTTCCGAAAGTGTTGATTTCCAAGAAATCAGTTTGATTTTAAATGTAAAAAAAGCAATGAATTATGTTCATGTTTCCTAAAGGGCTCCCTTTGATTCACAACCACGTAATGCCGTAAAGGTATTTCTGAAATGCTTATGAGGGGCTGTCTTGTATGCATGCCCTTCGAACTGATCCCTATTTAGAACTGTGGTAAGAGAGGACCTGTGCTTTTAAATGACCAGTCTAAACTGCAGTTCTTAGTACTACAACCGACATTGACCGACCATAACACTTGAAACTATTAAAGGCCTAATGTTTCCCCCACCCAAATTAAATTCCATTTGCCAATATATATATTTTAATAGTTGCCATAAATAAGGTCGGGCTCTAAAGTCGAAAGACTTGGCACAAAGTTAACATCTGATTTATTCCAAAAAGCTGTGTCTTGACCACATTCCATCCTTAAGAACCCATGTCTTCATGCAGCTTGGTTTGGGACTCTTACTTCCACTGAAGGAGAAATCTGCTTCCAAATTTTGAGAACCGTTTGGAGAAGAACCACATGCGCATGATGGTAATGTGTTCCCAAATATTTGGCTAGTTAAGACTGACCACAATTCCTCAAAACAATGTGTGTAAATTGAAAATGTCTCCACTCACTCATGACAAAAGGTGGGGTTAACTGTGAAGTGTACCTCAGCCAGTCACTAGAGGGCCATAGAGACATTTTGGCTTCACATTTAAACCCTGGTCAGAACATCCATCTACGTGAATCTTATCAGATGTGCTAATGCAAAGTATTTGAGGATTCCAGTTAGCCAGTTTTTCATGTGTCATCTAACTAGTTTGGTTGTCACATCTATCGACACTACCACTTAACATTTTGTATTTATTGTTAATAGCACTGGATTTGTGTGGGATCTCCAGCCGCCTCCTAAAAATTCTAAAGAAACCTCTCTGGGTTTGGTTAAAAGCTATGAATCAAAAGAAACCACTATTCACTTTGCTTATAGAAGCTTTACAAATGAGCATCCATAACCAAAAAAAGCATTTGCTACACATTGTACTGTTTCTCAATCACCATCTTAAAGCTTTCAAGGCAATTGTTGTCCTTGGTGTAACAAACTATTTGTATCATTTGCAGTCCAAAGATGTCATGGATTCTAAGTGAATCTTTAAGTAGGACCATATGGAGACATCCTTAGCAGCAGGGTATGCTTTCCAATTGTTTAGGACTCAGGCTAAGATTGCATCAGGCTAAATCGGGCAGGTCTACAGTGTAGGGGAAATCTGGATCACTGGTATCTCAGTGGTAGTATGTAGGCATGGATTTGGTACATTTATATTGAATCCAGTGAGGAGAAAAAGTTTTCAGACACTTCCAAGTTTTCCACCTTTCATTATGTTTCAAACTCGTCTTAAATGAATTTTAATCCTTTATTGTCTTCATTCTACACACAATACTCCAAATAAATTGAAATTTTTATTTTAAATTAAAACTGAAATATCCCATTTACATCAGTATCTGGACCCAACACTTGGTTAAAGCCATGACGGCCTTTGGCACTTTTGGCACCCGTGACAGCCTCAAGTCTGCTTGTGAGTGATGCTACAACCTTGGCACAACTTTCTTTTGGACATTTCTTCCATTCTTCTTGCCAAATTGGTTCAAGCTCATCCAGCTGGGATGAGAAGAGCCATTTCAGGTGTCTGCCAAGATCTCCAGAACTGGTTGCCAAAGACAACAAACGTAACTTATGATCGAATTGGAAATGAACTCATGTAGGGGACAGGTATTGGTAATATTTTTGGGTGGCTTGAACGGATTATCTGCACCTATATTATTTCCTATGGGAAAAAACATATCGCAATATGAAATTTTGCCTAAAGAACTCGCATCTGGGACTGATTAAATTCGTATGCCGAGGGACTGCTGTACGTATGCCCAGATTTTGGAAAAAAATGGAAAGGCTCAATGCTTTTCAGTCAGTTGTGTCAGTTTTTTTTTTTTTTTTTAGAGAGAAAGAGATGAAAATATTTTTGTGTAGTGTAACACTTGTGTGATTTTTGTTGTGTTTTGTGTAGGCTCCAGAAGGTTTCCTCCCTCAGCGGCTTTAAGCTGCATGAAAAAAAAAGACCGCCTTTTTAAAAAAGGGCGTAGCTTGTGGGCGGGGTTTAAACTAGACAACCAATAGAGGTGGACATCCTTTTGAATAATAAAGAGCTGGAAAGAAAAAGCACCCCTGCGGGGCTGAAAAGCGCTCAGGAGAAGGAAGCAAGCAAGCGGTGTTGGGCAAATCTGTGCACCTAAATAACCCCATCATCCTCAGTCCATGCCATAGAAGAGCGGGAAATCAAGTTTACCGAGTGCTACAGTGAACTCCTGTTTGTGTTTTTCATTGCAGCACAGGAGGAGAAGGAGACGCACAGATGGTGAGTATCTAACAATCCGGGAGGGGCCGTGTCTCTATCCGCGGCTTCCTCACTTTAAGAGCGCGCTCGACAGAACAGCGTGCGAACAACACCTAGTGCACTCCGTGTCGCCCGTGCGCGTTATCTGGGCTACGGCCTGCGCGTGTCCTTCTGCTTCCTATTGTGATGGAAGCGTTATTCGTTATTTACGTTAAATACAGACAGTTTCTGCGCGTTTATTGTTGATTGTGGTGATGATGATGATGATGAAGATGAAATGCATTACAGCGCGATTTGTGTTTGTAACAACCTTAATATTTCCAATGGTTTAATCCGAGCTTTGTGATTACAAAAAAAAAGAAAATTAAATAACAATAGCAAGTAATCATAAGTAAATGCGGTGCCTTAGCAACATAATGGAATGTAACATTGTAACATTTACTTCCGGTTTCATTCTCAGGATAAAAGTTGCAATTTGGTGATGATGATGGTGGGTTTTTTCTTCTAATTGACTATGGAGCTAATTGACTTGATTTTATTTTATTGCTTGTTATATGTTAATGTGTTTTTTATATATATTGTAAAGCGGCCTTGAGTCTCTTGAAAGGCCGCTTTACAAAATATAAAATAAAATTATTATTATTATTATTATTATTATTATTATTATGAGTTAATGAATTGTCCATGTGGTAATGTATAAGTAAAAAAAAAAAAGTATAAATATTATCACTATTACAACTAATCAAACAAACAAATCATGTAGTGTGTGTTTATAAATGGAAAATGGTTACTGTTTCTCCTGAACATTATTTTTTGAAAAAAGGCACTATATATAAAATATAAAATGATGAAAATCAAATATTATGAATGAAACTAAAAACAAATCATCTTAATATAATAATTGAATTGGAATTTAAACCAACCTTCACATTTCCAAAGGTTTCATTTCGGTACTGTTACAGAACATAAGGAAATTAAATAACAATAGCAAGTAATTATAAGTAAATGCGGTATCTTAGCAACACGAGAAAATGTCAAAGTTACTTCTGGTTTCAGTCTCACAATAAAAGTTGTATTTAGATGATAATATTGTTGGTTTCAGCTAATTGACTTTTTGTTTGTTTGTTTAATGGATAAAAAATGTATCACTTAATTTTTATTTTATTTTTTTATAAACATCACATATATTAAAAGTATCTGTGGGACAAAAAAATAGAAGGATAAATATATAGCTGAACCGACTAAATAAATGAATCAATGAATAAACTGCCAAATGTTTTTATAAAACCATAAACACACTACACAAAAAATGTCTAAACAATTTTAAACAATCTCTAGTTTATTTGCCGTTCGTAAGAATGAATTACATTCTTAGGCCTATGTTGCTTTATTAACCTCAGCGTAGCTAAACAGCTCCTATCCACACTATACTTTCAGTTTGTACTTAATATGATGATCATAGACTTGTGTGAGAGAATGTGCTACTGTTATTGGAAACCTGATTTAAATGTCACACGAGTAACATCGGTGAAAATGAAAACAAAAAAGTCTAACATGATCTGAAACTTCATGATCAACATTTTTTCCATGATCAAGCGTTAGATGAGAAAAATGACAGCTGATAAAAGAAAAAGGGGGAAAAAAACTGTAGATTTATGTGTTTGAAAATCAAATCATTGAAAAAGGGTGTGTTTTTGAGCTTTTTGTATTGTTTGTTTACTGTTACAGTTTACAGACACCAGACAAAATATAGATTTGGAGATTAGTTGGAGGCGACTGGAATGAGTGCGAGGATGATGTCACATCCTGGTTAATAAAACATAACCTCAGTAATTTAGGACCTCTGTAGATTATTGCAGATCCTCAATTTTAGTTCATGTAGTCAATATACATTTAATGTATATTTAATATATACACACAGTCAGTCAACTGTTTGGAGACACCTCCTAACTCCATGGTCTTTCCTGATTTTTATTTCTTTCTACTCTGTAAAACAAAACTCAAGGCATCCAAAATATCCAAAATAATCTCCTTTGAACAGTTGATATTGAGGTGTATCTGCTACTTCTGCTCTGTAAATTCTTCATAACGGCTCTAATCTGAGGTGTTGTTTGTTAATTGGTGATTTCTGAGGCTGGTGACTCTAAATGAACTTCTTCTCTGCAAGCAGAGGTAACTTTTGGTCTTGCTTTCCTGGGAAGGTCTTCATGAGAGACAGTTTCATCATGGAGCTTGATGGGTTTTGCAAATGCACTTGACAATATAGATCTTGCAGCAACTATATATATTCTAGTATATTTAACTAGCAGGTTAAATTAATGAAGCGAAATCGCAGCTCGAATATTGGTAACAAAGTATTTCCTTGCACTCAGTTTGGGTCGATCGATCGATTCGAATCTCTTCTTAACACACAGCTGGGTTAAATGTAATAAAACAGACTACATGCCGCATATGCCGACGCACCCTTAGTAATGTGGTGTCAGGTGACCAGGGACGAAATAAAAACAAATGGCGTGTATGTAAATCTAATCCCGTGGTAATGGGGCTGAAGTCACCATAGCATAATGAGGGAGTTTTGTGACTTGCAAAATTTCTTTGTTTTTCAAGATTCCTTCACGTCTACGACATGCTGAGGGTCGTAATTAAAAAAGGGAAGGGTAATAAAAAAAAAAAAAGTCTTTTTTTGACTAGAGACAGGAAGAAGATCGGAGCAGGGTTTATTACGACCCACAGCGTGACCGCGGCGTTTAATACTGCAAGTTCTTTGCAGGTTTTCCTGTCATTCAGAAGATATAAGAAGATCTATCAATATGCCTCTCCGCTGCTTGGGGGGGTTATAAACACGACGGACGCTGTCCTAAAGCCTGGACGTCAGGTTGATTTGTCTCGCCGGACGATTGGAGCAGATTCTTTCAGCCGGCTGTCTGCACAAATTAGCCCAAGCGTCCTGTTTGATTCCAGCCTGGATGGGGCTGTCTGTATTTAACGTCTTGTTAAGATCTCTCTCTCTGACCGACTTTGTCATGTGAAGATAAAAAATTTATATATCCGTTCAGGGCATTTTGTAACAGTGAAAACGTGCGCAAACAAATAGGGAGGATATTTGACTCAGTTTAGAGAGCTGTGTTTTTGTTATAAGTGGGAGGATGAAGATGATTTGGATTTGGCGCATGAACAGCTGGGAAGCGAGCTGCCTTCAAGATCGTTTCTGTGCAGAACGATAATTTCTTTCTCTTGGAGATAAAAATCCAAGCGCCGTGCATACACAGAAATACTTGGTGTTTTTTTTTTTTTATTTATTTATTTTTATTATTATTTATAAAGTATATAATAATTTGGTTGAAAAATATTTCTGGTCATTTGTTTGCTTAGCGTGTCTATAGCTCTTTGCATATAGGGTGTTTTTTCTGGTGAAGCGTTCAGTGTGTCCCTGATTTCCATACCTACTATACTGTACTACGCACGTGTCCGGTGTGTACGGCTGCATCATGACTTATATAACCGAGCATCTCAATCTACAGCCTTCTCTCTGTCGGCTATTCTTGGAGCTCCGTACTAATGAAATTATGCCAGCGAGGACTCTGGGGCGGCCAGTGCAGTCTGATAACACCATGTTTTTTTTGTTTTTTTTCCTCTTCCCCTTCTGCTCAAAATCCCCTTATATGGATGAAGAGTGAAGGATGACGCTCAGGCTGCACACACTTAAATAGAAAGTTCTGACTGCGCTGAATCACCAGGCTGAGCCCTGTGGATTTTATTTATCTGGACTCGTCAGATGGCTGTGAGATTTTAGGAACGTGGCACACGGAGTTTACATCTTTAGCCCACGCCGTGGACGTGGAACGTTTCTGAAATGTTTGAAATGTTTTTTTTATTTCGTGATGGCGCATCGTCATGAAATAATTGGGTCGCGATCATGGATTTGGTTTCATTCGGATGTAAGCGCTCGAGACATTTCTGGTGTCTGATGTTCGATAACGGTGTAATTGGACCTTTTTATCTCTATTTAAACATATTTTGAAAAAATGTTGCCTGCATAATGGGGTGTTATGCATTTTGTAAGATGACCCAATTTCCGCAAGACGATTTCAGATTTGATTTCTGAAGTGCTCGCTCACCCGTTGCTTTAAAGGGGACAAAATTATTTTCTTTTCACGTTTCTCAGACATTCAGATGGGTCTCCATTCTGTGTCAACACACAAACATTCCATGTAATTTTCTCATTTTTACATTTTTGTATTGGTCAGCTCTTAAACAAGCAAATCAGCATACAAAAAAAAAATATCCGCCTATTGTGACCTCCTATAGCAGTAGCCCCTCCCCTTCCCAGCTCTACCATTCTCAGTCCCATTTTAAGGGCTACTATAAATAAACAAGGTAGGCTACTAGATTCCAACAGCCATTAAACAACAAAGAAAAGGAAGAAGGCTAGGCTAGCAGGGAGCAGCTAATTTCTAACGGCTCACCTGACCATCTTTAACTCTGAGTCGTGTTTCAACTGTTTTATCACTAAATATTTAGGAAAAATTATAAGAACATCAGGACTATGTTCTTTTGAACAACAGTGGAGATGTATAGCCTGCATCCACATCATCAAAAAAGAGGGGAACCCCCCCCCCCCTGCCTCATATTTTACTTTAATTAAATGATTGTTGTTGTTGGTCTTTCGGCTGCTCCCGGCAAGGGGTCGCCACAGTGGAATATCCAGTCCGCACAACAACTTGGCACAGGTTTTACGCCGGATGCCCTTCCTGACGCAACCCTCCCATTTTATCCGTGCTTGGGATCGGCACTGCATCCAGTGGCTGGGTGACTTGGGCACTGGCTGGGAATCGAACCCGGGCCTTCCCGGGCGAGACACCTACCACTGAGCCACCAGTACCAAGCGGAAGGCCCGCATTTTTAATGCGTAATTAAATGATGCATAATTAAATGATTATTATGAGAGATTTTATTGAAAGATTTTATTTCATTTTAAACATTGTACATCCTGACTGCAGTTTTTTATTTCCTTTCTAATTAAAAAGTTCCTTCCTTTATTTAAGCAAGACATCAAAAGCAAAATTATTTTATCTTCTGAAAAATAATCAGCAAAAACCGTGATATGATCTGAACCGTGAGGTTTGTTGCTTCCCTTTTGCAAAACATCAACAGTAGTTCCTGTTGCAGCCACAAACAGCTGTTCTCTCACCAGCCACTACTTCTTTTTCTCTTTCTCTCCAACTTGAAGTTCAGAGACAAAAAAAATGCAACTTATCTTGTAGCTGTGAAACATTCTACCTCAAATTCCTGAAGGTTTTCTCCAGGGCGAACAGATCCACCCTGAAGAGATGAGCTTGGTGTAGTTTATTGCTACAGAAACGCAAACTTATTTGAAGGAGTGTGTTATTTACTGCAATGGTAGAAAAAAAATGGTAGTTTGAGTAAATCAGAATCGAGATGCTAGCGGCACTAAAGGTTGACCATTAGCCTAGATATACCACAGCACTCGTTATTAATCTGGTTCCTGTCCATATTGATCATTCAGTCCAAGGGGAAAAGGGTTCATCATGGGAATAGATTTAAACTCGAATAGGTTTGTTAACGTTCGATAGTCAGGACGAAATGTTCCGTGTGCGATTCAAATGCTGAAAATATCACCCAGATCCAGGACCACGTACGTTACGTAACATTGCGAAATTCGAAATTGCCAGTCTATAAATATCGCACTTTTCTTTCAGTTGTAGCTCGTCTCCCGTGTTCGGCTCAGAAACATTGCCAGGTCCTGAGGCGGCGTTTCTCGCAGGCACCCGCAATATAAATGGATGTGTTACATTCCACAGAAAGCAGAAAGCCTCCAGACCTGATGAAACTTGTTGCCTTGGGTATGCGTGCACCGCACATAGCCTGATTGTGTAATCTTCTTCTTCTTTTTTTTTTTTGTGTGTGTTTGTGATAAGATCAGAAGTATATCTCTTGCTTCAAGCAGTTCTTCTGCGTACCGGCTGACTCGAGTTTCACCACCACGTTTCGACACATCCGAGGCTCTGTTTTCCTTCTCAGGGTTCAAATTTGCGTGCTGGCAGAAACACATCGGCGCTTGCTCAATCCATAGCCACGGGCCTGTATGTTGCTGACTTGACGGTCAGGTGGTTCAACCTACAGGCTGAAGCGACTAACGGCCGCCACGGGCATGCAAAAATTCTTGCTCTGATTTAAACGCCTGTGGTTGCTTGCAAGTTCTCTTGCATCAAGTTCTTGTTGGGTGTGGCTTCACGGTTAGGCTTTAGAGTGATGTCCTGTCTTTGCAAAGTGTGTTCGTTGTTTTTGCTTCAGAATGAACTACACTGAACCAGATGAGAATCATTCAGGGAGAATTCATATTTAAGAAATAATAATAATAATAAAAAAAAATACTACTTGTGATGCTGTGAAGTTAGGTTTTAAACATGGTTTATTAGAGCTGTGCGATTTATTTGATTATGCAAAGTTTCAATTCAGCATGGATTTGCACAATTAACTGTTAGGGAAATGTACAAATTAAGTTAAATGGACTAAAATTTCTTAAACATACCACAGCTTTTGCAGAAAATACAAACGTGTCAAAGTCTGCTGCAAATACCGCCATCGACTGAACTGGAGTGTAGAGCAGAAAACTGGACGATAAAAAGAAGATTGTTTTGTATGCAAAGTGATATTAAGGTTATCACATTACATTTGCCGAGAACACTTGTCCCCAAAATCCGGTTCATTTTGATCCACGAGAACACGATCGTTCCGCGCCGCAAATGGAAGCCAGTCGTACCTGAGAACATTGGTCTCCTCTGAAGTCTCCATGCGCTTGCTACGATGGCGTATGCAGCGTACATATCATCCTCTGACCTACACAACCATAGCTGATAAAGTAGGAAGCTTGACATTTTTCCCCGCAAGTGTACCTCCAGAACGGAGACCACAAATAATGTGAACGCTGGCCAGCGGCGGAATTGGAAGGTGGGAGCAAAAGTCTCTGTCCATGGTATAAATCACTCTCACTCATCGCCTATACCACTTTATCCTGTATACAGGGTCACGGGGGGACCTGGAGTCTATCCCAGGAGACTTGGGGCACAAAGCGAGTACACCCTGGATGGGGTGCCGATCCATCGCAGGGCACACACCCGCAGGCTAACACAATGCGCAATTTGGGAACGCCAATTAGTCTAATCTGCATGTCTTTGGACTGTGGGAGGAAACCGGAGTACCTGGAGGAAACCCACTAAGCACGGAGAGAACATGCAAACTCCAGGCACCACAGACCCCGAGGCGGGAATCGAACCCGGACCCTGAAGGTGCGAGGTGACAGTGCTGACCACTATACCACTGTGCTTAATGTGAAAACGATCGACACAGTGTTTCAATGTTTATCAGATACTTTTTGTAGTACTTCAAAACCTGTAAGAAACATGGCTGCTTGAGACAAATTAGACAATAAACATTAGTGCTGCTGAAAAAATGTTCTTGAGTTTATTATTATTATTATTATTATTATTATTAAGTTGGTATTTGAAATAGAAAAATGGAGATTTCTAGTGTAGCTCCTCATGTTGGGCCATGATAAATTTTTTCTGCTTTTGGCCCCCTCACTGATTTTCACATGTTTTTTCCAGGAATATTTTCTTTAGTTTTTAGTTTTTTAGGCTCATTTTGGCCTGGTTCTGTGCCCTGCTTTTGCAGTCCCGGAGATCTCTTAACACCTCGAAGAAGTGTTTAATTAGAAACGCCACGTATGATTGAGAGCTTGAGCAGTCACTGGAAACGCCGTATTAAAGGTCAGCGTTTTTAATTTCAGCTTCAGTGTCATGAACTGCAGTATCCATGTTGATCTGAAGAAACGGCACGAAACAAGAAGAAGAAAAAGAAAAGAAAGGTGTAGTTAAGGCCCTGAAAAAAAGCCCCAAAACAGATGCAGGTCAGATTCATATGTACATGTGGCCCCACAGAGACTGAGAACAAAATGGCAGCCGTGACAACCATCATTCTTGCTTTTTCAGTCTTGTTACTTGATACGTTGGGAAGAAAAGACGGTGCTTTTATAGGAAAATAATAAAAGGTGTGATGGGGTCTGATATAAAGCACAATGTCACTGTTGGCACCACAACGTGGGTGCGCCATACTTTTTTTAAAAAAAATTTTCTCAATCGTACCAGACTTTTACAGTTGTCCCTGTGCAAATGGGCCTTGCCTGAGAATCCACCAGAGGAAAATTAAATTCTCTACAGCGAGTTGTGTAATACAAATCAATCTAGGCTTCTGGTTTGCAGACAGATGTAGATGTGACACGTTTATTTGATATTTAGTTCGGACGGCTTTCTCGGTCTGTGGTGTTCATTCGTTTCACACTTGACCAGAATTTAATCAAAAACGTGACTCTGCGGCTTAAAGTTCTCGGACTCGGGGGGGGGGGGGGGGGGGTTGCTTCCGA
>JAQMYJ010000008.1:3717993-3730022 GCA_030014305.1 Clarias laeviceps
TGCCTTGCACACAGTCAAGGCACCCAGTGCCAGAGGCAGCAAAACAACCCCAAAACATCTTTGAACCTCCACCATATGTGACTGTAGGTACTGTGTTCTTTTCTTTGTAGGCCTCATTCCGTTTTCGGTAAACAGTAGAATGATGTGCTTTACCTAAAAGCTCTATCTTTATCTCATCTGTCCACAAGACATTTTCCTAGAAGGATTTTGACTTACTTGGGTACATTTTGGCAAACTGTAGTCTTGCTTTTTTATGTCTCTGTGTCAGCAGTGGGGTCCTCCTGTGTCTCCTGCCATAGCGTTTCATTTCATTTAAATGTTGAAGGATAGTTCGTGCTGACACTGATGCTCCCTGAGCCTGCAGGACAGCTTGAATTTCTTTGGAACTTATTTGGGGCTGCTTATCCACCATCCGGACTATCCTGCGTTGCAATCTTTCATAATTATTTCTCTTCCGTCCACGCCCAGGGAGATTAGCTACAGTGCCATGGGTTGCAAACTTCTTGATTAATGTTGTGCACTGTGGACAAAGGCAAATCTAGATCTCTGGAGATGGACTTGAGATTGTTGATATTTTTCCACAATTTTGGTTCTCAAGTCCTCACAGTTGCCTCTTTCTGTTGTCCATGCTTAGTGTGGCACACAGACACACAATGCAAAGACTAAGTGAACTTCTTCTCTCTGTTTATCTGGGTTCAGGTGTGATTTTTATATTGCCCACACCTGTTACTTGCCCCAGGTGAGTTTAAAGGAGCATCACATGCTTGAAACAATCTTGTTTAGCCACAATTTTGAAAGGGTGCCAATAATTTTGTCCAGCCCATTTTTGGAGTTTTGTGACATTATGTCAAATTAGCTTTTTTCCTCCCTTTTTTCGTTTTGTTCCAATACACACTAAGGGAATAAATGTGCGAAAAATAGCGAAACGTGTTAATGCAATACTTTTTTGTGAGAAATACTTGATTTTCTGGAAAAATTTCAGGGATGCCAACAATTTTGACCATGACTGTGCCTGAGCTGTTTCTTTAAGGCCCGGTTGCTGCTCTTGCATCTTGCTAAAGTCCTACTCAGGATGCTTTTTACACGTTTCTGCTATTTTGACATATGGGTTGTGAAATGTGCATTAGGGTGAGTGAGTTAGCGGAACTGCTCATATGTTGCATCGATCTGCCGAGTGAGGCTTTAATAGAGGAGTGTACGCATTAGACTTTCAGTCATGTGACTGCTGGGTTTGGGGTCTCCAGGGATGACAGATGGGGCTCCACTGTCATAAAGCGCACGACAGGAAGACTGACGCGTCATGGTGGCTTCCTGAATCTGCCTCCATGGTTGAGCAGTATCGCTAACGTGTGTGTGTGTGTGTGTGCGTGAGAGAGGGAGAGAGAGAGAGAGAGAGAGAGAGTGTGTGTTTGGCCACATTATGTACAAATAAGGCAAAAAAAAGGGACAGATGGCACCAGACTAAATAGAGCCCTCCTTAAATGCTGAAGGCTCTTCCTCTCTTTGCTCAAACGCTTAGTTTTGCTCTTTTTCAAAAGGTTTCAGTGTGATTAAAATCTTCTGTTGAGTTTCCTGTCTGGGTTTACTGCAGCAGACTGACGCCATAAAACGGTTCGAAAGTCCTTGGCGTGCTTTTAAAGAGCCTTAAAATGCCCTTTTCCCCTTTGCCTCTTTGTGATTTGTTTATAAAAGAGGTACGCAGATCTCCAGCGAATGAGAGAGAGGAAAGAAAACGCACTCGCTTTTGCGTGCTAAGTGATTGCAGGTGTAGTTAGTGAATGCCTTGAGGGAGATTTGGAAAGAACAATGGCGTAAAAATCCATGCAAATTTTTTTTTATTTATTTTTTTTTTTTGAGGTAAGGGATAAAACACCAAAGGGTGTGTTGATTTTAGGAAAATAATCAACAGCCAGGCAGTTTTGATTTGCACGAACTGGGGGTTAAAAGTCATGGAAGCTGTTTGTCTTGGTCCTTCCCTGAGTGTTTTATTCCTCTTATACCACAAGCAAGTAGTTGCACTGAAATGCTGTGGAACATTTTGTTCTACGAGTTACTTCCTGTTTTCGCTTACCTCTGCCTCTTTTTTTTTTTTTTTTTTTCACTCTTGGTAGAGCTCGATAAGACAAAAGCTTGTCACGTTACTGAGAAACTGGAACGAACAGACTCCGCCTGACCGCTTTACATCTGACTGTTATGAATTGCTGACACTGGAGACTCCTTCCATAAAAATGTTAATATATATCAGACAACAGAAAACTTCATTGTATAGAGTCTGATAGCTGTTACTATGGAAAAAGTTACATTTGACACGTCAGAGCCTCTGCAACTAGAAACGCATCAATGTCTTCGGGTAGGTCATGGTTTGTCGAGCTCTTAAATCAGTTTCTGCGAGTCCCTTCGTTTTTGGGGTTAAAGAGACGCCACGTGTACGTTAAGCAGCAGCCTCGCGCTGCCGGTAAGGAGCAGGAAGCTGGTCGAGCGATGGCGCGTTCACGTCCAGCGGTTGTATGCTGAGAACCCTGGGTGTGTTGTGAGAAACGAGTGCACACAACACTCGCATGAAAAGATCTCTGTGCTGTGGAGTATTGGCGCGAACGTTTCCCTTCAAAACAAGGAAGTGGTTTGTCTGTGAGAGTCTGTGGCCGGTTACTAACTGACTGACTGCTGTAGTAATGACTGAAACAAACACGACTCTGAGGCAGTGTGTTCATTTTTTCTGTAACATTTTTTAAAATCATTACTCAGCACTCATAACATTTTTCTTGGTTTTATTAAGCATTGCCTGCTACATGGCTAATTTAAGTGTATTCTAAAATAAGTGTATTCCCACCAATTACAAGTAAAAACTTTCCTCAAATGACAGAAGTTGACCCATCATATAATTTAGCTTGTAAATTAACTTTAGTTACAAGTTTTTTTTTGTTAGAATCCAGTGACTCCAGGACACTTTACTTCCCCATCACTTTACCACAGTTTTTTACAAATACTTTCCTAAAGCTACAAATTTAAACTGGCTGCTACTCTACTTGTCTTCTTTACTTGACCAATACTTTACGTGGCTACTACTTTACGAGTCCAATAGTTGTGTCCAATTCCTCCCCGGGGGCTCCCACATTAGGGCTACTACTGCCACTCAGTCGGGAGGGCCGAAGACTTTTCCTCCGAACCACGTGACGTCTTTTCAAACTGCTCGCTCACGCACCGTTGGGGGCGGAGTAACACACTCGGAGGTCAGCGCTATCCACTCCTTCCGCGTGCGTGAGCTCACAGATGCCCCTGATTGGCTGTAGATTAATGTGAGAGCACAAAGTACCTCTCATCCCTCCCCTCTGAGAGAGCTCGGCCAATCAGCTCTTTCTAGACCTCCGGCTGCGAGAGGTTACAGCATCACCCGGGAATCGAACTCGCGATCTCCGGATGATGGGGCGAGAACTTTACCACTGCGCCACTCGGAGGCCCCATGCATTACATTATGTAATGGTGTGTGGTGACTGGGGCGGTACCACTTTACCATGAAGACGGTCCTGTCCTCGGCTGATGCAGACAGCAGTTCTTTGAGGACTTGTGACTGCAGTCGCTCCATAGTTCAGGACTGGAGTTTCCAACACTCTACCGGAGTCTCCAGTAATGAATTGCTGGACTCCTTATTAACTTCAAGACATCATCTGTTATACTGAACTTCTAGCCGCCTAACACAAAGTACGACTGCACAACAACAACTGCTATCCCTTTATCACCCAAATGAGGATGGGTTCCCTGTTCAGTCTGGTTCCTCTTAAGGTTCCTTCCTGTTGTCATTTCGGGGAGTTTTTCCTTGCCACCGTCGCCCTCGGCTCGCTCATCAAGGACGATCTAATTGTTTTGATTAATACATTTCATACACGTTTACATCATTTTGACTTTGATTGGGTAAAGCTGCTTTGCGACGATGCTCATTGTAAAAAGTGTTGAATCTTAGCAAAAATTATTTTAAAGCGTTGCAACGTTTTGTCCTTGCTACAACTTTACTATTGTTGCGTTGCTATTACTATACTTGGGTATTAATTTATTTAGTTGTGTAGTCTTCTTTATGTCAGGTGGTGTGTCGCATGTACAGTGTTAACGTTGAGAGAAGCTGGTGAGGGAGTGGCTGTTTATTATCTGCTTTATTGTGGGCGAGAGCAGAAACTAACTTATATTGAACGTGATCATACCACACTGTCATTGATTAATTTTTCTATAATAGCTCTGCTCTTTGCTATATGACCGCATGCTGCTTGCTCTTCTGCACTCAGGAAATAATCCTAGGTGTGTGTGGGTAGAGGAGGGAAACTGTGCCGGTAACTTGATACATTTTGTGATTGTGTGAATAGGATCCGTTTTCCTCATGAGGATTCGGTGTTCTGTTGTCCTCTCTATTTAGCGGGGTCGAGTGACCCGTGTGCGAGAACTCTATGCGTAGGGAAATGAGGCCCGGGTGTGGCCGAGTGTTTGTAGCTTTGTGGGTGGTGTGCAGGGAGGTGGTGCTACAGGACCTGGACTGAAACATGAGGGTGAGTCACATGTCACATGTCATGAGGAGGTGTCGTCATGTTTTATAATGCTGTGTAAATGCAATGTGCATTCGGGTTAGAGTTAGGGTTAACGGTGGAGCCGTCAGGATTCATTTAGTACTGTTCTAGATTTCATAATAGCATCTTTTTTTGTGTCTGTCCATGTCTGTCCATGTCTGCGTTTGTGCAGGTTTGTGTGTCCATGTGTTTCAGTGTGTGCGCGTGTGCGTGCGCGCGCGTGTGCGCGCGTGTGTCTGTGTGCGTGTGTGCGTGCGTGCGTGCGTGCGTGTGTGCGTGCGTGCGTGCGTGTGTCTGTGTGTCTGTGTGTGTGTGTGTGTGTGTGTCTGTGTGTGTCTGTGTGTCTGGAGAAGGGAAACCAACCCTCTATCAATCTTTACTGTGTGTGGATCCAAAATGGAGGCACCAGGAAGTAGAGCGTTCACTGTCTTTATGTAATTATCACGCAGTGTGTGTGTGTGTGTATACAGATATATAAAATGTGTGTGTGCGCATGCACTGTAAAACGATTGCATACACAGATGGTGATGAGTGGAGCAGGAGAAAGCAAATTGTAACATGAGCAGGTTGTGTGTGTGCACAGCGCGGCCCCTGAGTGAGAGCGCTGCGATTATGGGATGCCATTGTTTTGATTTTCTTTGTTGCCAGGGGCAACCAGATAATTGACGCTTTACATTAATTCTCCATTTTTGTTTGTTTCCAGGACAACCTAAGCCCCTCGGATGAGAAGCCCGTCCAGCGCTCTAAGGTGTGTGTGTGTGTGTGTGACATTCACGTTTCTTCTTAATATTATTTCTGCCGTGTCATCTATATCTGTTTCACTTCTGTTTATCAAATGATGTGTCGTCTGCAGATCCTCACCATGGTGTGTGTGTGTGTGTGTTTCAGTCTTTGAGCTTTAAGCCGCAGAGGGAGACCTGCTCATCCTGTGAGAAGACGGTGTATCCGATGGAGAGACTGGTGGCCAACAACCTGATCTTCCATGCCAACTGCTTCTGCTGCAAGCACTGCAACACCAAGCTCAGGTTAGAGCCGAGTCCTGATTAAAAAGGGAACGCTATATATTGTACAGTATACGTGTGCACTCTGACCTCTCTGTCTCTCCCCTCTCTCTCTCTCTCTCTCTCTCTCTCTCTCTCTATGCAGTCTGGGCACGTATGCGGCGCTGCAGGGCGAGTTTTACTGCAAACCGCACTACCAGCAGCTGTTCAAGAGCAAAGGGAACTACGACGAGGGCTTCGGACGCAAGCAGCACAAAGAGCGCTGGGCCTCCAAAGACGCCGAGAGCATCACCAAATCACCATGACGACGTCTCCGTCCTTTCCTGATCCTCAGCGCTTTCTCACATCTCACCGACTGGATTTGATTCTCTGTCTCAAATCTGCCTGCGCTCTCTCTCTCTCTCTCTCTCTCTCTCTCTCTCTCTCACTTTCTCTCTCACACACACACACACGCACGCACATCAATACACACTCTCACACGCACAAACCACGATAAAGCGGGCATCTCGCATCTCTTCTAGAGCATTTTTAAATCTTCTGCCCTTTCATCTTTCAGTAAATGATCATATTTTTTTAATTATTATTATTTTTATTTTCACTCGCTGATTTGTGACCAAAACCCCCGAATCGAAAGGCGAGATGTAATTTTGTCTTTTTATTTTCCTTCTTTTATTTTATTTTATTCATTTATTATTTTTTTAAAACATAATTTCCATCTTGTGTCATTTCATCATTCTTTTGTCAGATACACATGTTCAAACATACCAGGTCTTTTAACTGAACCACTTACACAAATCCAAAGTTTCAGGAGGTACACTCAGGTAACGATTCTGAGGTGTGTGTGTGTGTGTGTGTGTGCACATGTGTGTGTGTGTGTGTGTGTGAGTCATTCCTTCTACCTTTGTCAAGCATTACAGTATGTCACGTTTGGTTTTGTCCGGAGAGGGTTAGGCAGCCACTTTGCCTTTTTTTTTCTTATTTTATTTTTATATATATATATACATACAATCAGCAGGGTATTATATGTGTGAAAGTACAGGGTACATGGTACTGTATGCATCTCTGCTGAACCTCGCGCAAACGTTTCACAGGCTCATTTCCTTTGTCATATGCGCACACGTTCAATAGTGATGATAAAGATTTTCTTTTGGAGAAAAACACACAAGTCTTAAAGGGTGCTTTTTCACGTCTGCGGAACGGATCGAAATCAGTACTTGTGCTGGTGTATTGGGCTAAAAACCTTCAACTGTACAGTTAAAATTTTATCCGTTCAATGGGCCGAGCGATATGAAGATCACAGCGCACATGCTCGTTACGTCCATCGTCTTCGTCAGTCAAATCCGAACTTTGTGGCTCAAGGTTTCCTCGCTAGCTTGTTCAGAGGTTCTTGGCCCCGTCCACCATCACTGTATTTTTCACCTGCCGGAAGAAGAACAGAAATCGCACCAAGGTTGTGTTCAGTCGGACTAAACTAAAGTGAGTACTACCGTGAAAGCACTCTTGGAGACCTCTCCATTTATCACCTCGTTATTTAGCACCTAGCACTTGATAATTCCTGCTCGGACACTTGTCATAAACCCGCGCTGCGTTGTACTTCCATGGTCACGTTTCTTTACCTTACGACTGAATTCCGTCATGTTCTTGAGCCTGTAATGTTTTTATTGCTTTCAGAAGTTCTCCTTTGTTTTATTTATGAGATCACCTGACCATCCAGGATTTTAAGGGTTTTCATTGTTAATGTTCCAGCTCCTGCGCAGTCACTAATCGGTACTGATGACCACGACTGTATTTCATTACACGGCGAATGTACTGTAGTTTGCAGAAAAGCCGCTAAACGGCGAGGGTTGTGTTACGAACCCAGTGAACTCGCGAGTTAAGCGTCATCGCAGCTCGTCGCACCACTACTTTCCCCTCACCGTCGCCACTTCCTGTCGTCGCACATTGTTATGTCGGCTTCCTGTGAGCTGCACTGTGGCTTCGACATGATTTACTCTGGTCTTCTGTAGCACAAAGCTAGTGACTGCTTGGTGTTGCTCAGGAATGTGCACAGGTCTCAGTGATCAGATTGTTTTCATGCTGTAACAAGGGTCACGTCGGCTCCACCTTCTTCCGCTCAGGAGGCTATGACCTTTAGTGTATAGAAACCGTAATGGCGTTTAGTCAGTTAAAACGACATCCTGTTTTATGAATGTGGCTAAAAGGCTGAAATGGAGATGCTCAAATTATGTCTGGTGTTTTTTTATTTTATTTTTTGTAGTCTGGTAAACACCTGAAATAAAAAAAAAACTTACATTTAACCTTGCCATGTGACTTCAGGACTACCAGCCTGAGGCAGTTTTACAAAACAACTTTTGAGTCACCAATAACAGCTTTAAAGGGAATTTACAACATCTCCCACTACTATCTTGAGTTCATGGTCTTGGCATTTGGAAGGAATGACCTTAAGGATCCTGTGTTTAAGGCTCTAATCATTTTGAGTTTATTTAAAATATCTCCCTGTACTTTAATGTGTTCAAGGTTTTTAATGATTGGTGGTAATTTGCAACATCGCCCAGTACCATTTTTTTTTCAGGGTCTTTGCATGTAATGGGAATATACAGTAATTCCAATACTATCTCATGTTTACAGCCCTGGTCTTTGGAAGGAATTGGTTACATCTCCTAGTATGATCTGGTTTTTCTCTCCCAGTAATGTGTTGTGTTCAAGATTTTGGTGATTGGTGGTAATTTGCAACTTCGCCCAGTACCATTTTCTGTTTAGGTTCTTGTAGAGGCATGTAGAGGGGAATTTGCAATATCTCCCAGTACTATCTCATGTTTGCAACCCTGATCTTTTTGAAGGAACTTGCAAAATCTCCTGGTACTATCTCACGTTCAGGGTCTTGCCATTTTTAATGGGAATTCCAACACCAATCTTGTGTTCAGAGCTCTGTCATTTTGAGTTTCATTCAAGATATATCCCGGTACTATTAATTTTCAGAGCCTTAACATATGGACTTAACATGGATCTTGTGTTTATGGCTCTGGTGGTTAGAGGGAATTTGCAACATCTGTTGGTACGATCTTTTTTGTGCCTAACTGGGAAGATGAACAATCTTGTGTTCAGGTGTTTTTGTCATTCGGCAGTAATTTGCAACATCGCCAAGGTACCATCTTTTCTTCAGGTCCTTGTAGAGGCATGTAAAGGGAATTTGCAGCACTTCCAGTACTTTCCCATATTTCACCCCTTCCAGCATCATCCCAGTCCAGGGCCCTACCATCATAGTAGCGCTGACAGAAAGCTCCATCTGGTGGTGGAAGAGGAAACGGCAAATCAGCTACAACAAAAGAACAGCAAGAAAATTTGCATTTTCATTTTTTTTTTTTTATTATTATTATTTCAGTTTCTTATCTGTATTTTGGTTCATCATCAGCTTTGATGGTTTTTTTAGTTGATCCAGTCATTAAATTACCTTTTTTTTTTTTTTTCATTGTTAATCTTGGAAAGTAATCGTAAAGCCATGGAGAGGTCGAGTCGATGCCTCTTACCACTGGAATTCCACAGAAACCCTTTTTCTTGTTGCATATGTTTAAGATTACTGTGAAACTGAAGGCGCTGTGAGTTTTAAAACGTATCAAAAAGACAAAATAATATTTTCTTAAGTGTTAGGATAAGAATAAAAATAATAAAACGTATCCATTTCAGATCTTTACCCAAAGCTTCCTTCTTCGAGTGTTCAGATTTCTGTATTTTTTATTTTTTAACCCTAATGTTTATTTCTTGTGTAGAGTTCATATTTTCACAGGGCTATAAGGCACAAAACCACACCATATCAAAGTGTCTGTATCACAGTGTCCGGTTTACCTCTTTCTGTTTTCAGTGACTTACGGGATTAGGGCGGGTAGGGTACAAACGTTGTTGTCTTTCTTGCCTGATTGTAGCTTGTTGTGTCTGTGGTTGTTACTTTAGATGTATGCCTTATTTAATGTAGTACTTTTAAAGTCTAGATGACGGTCAGCATGTGGTTCCTGTGTGAGTGGAGATTTGTGTGGATTAAAAATGGAGTATTCTGTGTCTTAACTTCAGAATGGAGGACTGAACATGGTGGCCTTAAAATGGCAGAAAGTTATTATTACTTTTTAAAATTTTTTTTTTTTTTTATTGTCTTTTCCCTCCTTTTGCATCTATGTTTATTCCCCAAATTTCTGTTCGGGTCTTGATTCCTTTTCTTTGCCTACTTAACAGCACACACCTGAATTCTTGAAAACTTTTAGATTTTTTAAAGCATTTTAAAATGATGATTAAAAACTGTGAGGTCTTACTGCCCCCCCCCCCCATCTCAATCGTGTTGTGCTCCCTCTCTTTCTCTCTCTCCTTTTTTTTTTTTTTTTTTTAATTTCTCATTTTTGTACATGCTTTTAAAGAAAATAATAATAATAAAAAACATTCTGATGTTGATTTATTGTTTGGGTGTGATTTTATTATTACTATTATTATTATACTTTTGTTTAAATTGCTATTGTGCCTCCTATGAGTCTTTTCGTATTGTTTACCTAAGTATTAAGGTTATTTGCCCCTAGAATTACTTATCTGAGCAGTCAAAACGTATTATTGTTCGCTTTTTATTTTTAGAAATACCCCAGAAACAGTTGTAAAGTCAGTGTCTGAGTTGCTTTTTTGATAAGGAAATGACAGGAAAAGGAAGAATAGCAGAAGGCAGGAAGTACAGTTAACCACATATTTATAATGCAATACGCCCAGCTCAGTGCACAATTTTATATTAGTCCACTAAGTGGCGCTAGTTCCTTAAAGTATATCTTTCTAACACTGACTCTTTCATCTTGTAAGGGTTGAACTGGCCCTTTTTTTTGGTAAGTGGACAACGTTGCCTTGCACCTCCAGAATTGAGGGTTTGTATCTTGTTTGGTGGATTTTCTTCCCACAGTCCAAAGGCATGCGGTCTAAGTTGACTGGCGTTTCCAAATTGCACTTGCACCCAGTCCAGTGTCTTATGGCCCTACGCAGAATAAGCGTAAGGAAAATGAACGAATGGATCAACCTAATTAATTGATCAATTAGTTTTGTACACCATTAATCCTCTACAGGCTGGCGGGTTGCCTGGAGCCTAGGACACTTTGGGCATGAGGCAGGATACACTCTGGACAGGGTGCCAATCTAGGGCAATTTAGGAACGCCAATTACCCTAATCTGCATGTCTTTGCACTGGAGGGGAAATCCACCAACCACGGTGACCTAAGGCAGAACTCAAACCCTTGACCCTGACAGTGTGAAGCCACCGTGCTAACTACTTCGCCACCTTATTAAGTGTTTCGTAAATATGAACACATTAAAGTCCCCATCTGTCTAACCCCTCAGGATTAAAGCTGTTGTAAGAAATGTTAGCAGTTCTTTGGCCATATCCTTTCCTCTCCAAAGTAATGCATGCCCATGGTGTAACAGTAAGATTAGACTGAACACTGCTGTTGTGACTTTTGTGAGCTACCGATCAGCTCTACATCTGGCTGATGTCTTAATGCTCATTTTGACTAGCTATGTCAGAGGCTCGCTAACATAATTAGTACAGCATGTAATACTAGCTTAAAAACAAGGCTGAAAACAAAAAAGGTACAGGTCATTAGGCTTGCTTGAAGTCGCTAGTAATTCTGTTCAGACAGAAATAGGAATTCCATTCCACCACCTGAGTGCCTGGACAGAGAAGAGTCTTGATCCCTTGTATTTTGAGGGATGATGGCTTGAGTTCAGCTGAGATAAATGCTGGGGTTTCTGGTTACTGCCTTCAGATACACTACATGGCCAAAGGTCTGTGGAGGATCTGACCAACACTTTGCACCAATTTCACACCAATTTTTGGCGGTGTGGCTTTGAGGATGTTGTCTGTGACCATTCAGCTACAGTACAAGAGCATTACTGAGCTCAGGCACTGATGTTGGGATCTCTACGAGGCTTCGGTTTCAGTTCATCCAAAAGATGTTCAGTGGGGTTGAGGTCAGGACGCTTGAGTTTTTCCATTTCAACCATAACACACCTGGTCTTCTTGACGCTTGCTTAGTGCACTTTTTCGTCCTGGAAAAGGATGGTGTGCCTCATAGTTCCAGTGAAGGAAATTGTAAAGCTGCAGCATTACATTTTGTTCAGGATGTGACGGATTTGACTGTCTGGCATCCAAGACCAAGACATAGCATTTATCGGCTATAAGGAAGCAGTGAAAGGAACATACTGTAGCAAGGGCATGATGGAGGAGAACATGGAAAAAAGGTGGAGAAGATTTTATGAGATCACTTTGTGAAAAAACAGGACCAGGGACAAAATAAAATCCACGAGGTAGAAAATGTCACTTTAACTATACAGTCGTGGCCAAAAGTTTTGAGAATGACACAAATATTAGTTTTCACAAAGTTTGATGCTAAACTGCTTTTAGATCTTTGTTTCAGTTGTTTCTGTGATGTACTGAAATATAATTACAAGCACTTCATACGTT
>JAQMYJ010000008.1:3730122-3749608 GCA_030014305.1 Clarias laeviceps
ATGCAAATTGCTATTATAAAAACTTAAGCAGCAACTTTTCCAATATTTATGTAATTCTCAAAACTTTTGGCCACGACTGTACTACTACTAATAATGATAATACAGGAAAAAGACAGTGTGTGGACATCTAAGAGCATCATGTTAATAAAGTTTTCCCTTTTTTCCCCTGTACTGGATACTTCAAGGTTAAAGGCCTGTTAGAATGGTTGCCAGGTTGTGCTAATTCCCTGTTAAAATACATTATAACATTAGTTACAGAATAAACTACTGTATTTTAATGATTAAGGAAGAGGTAGCTCAGTGGTTAAGGTATTGGTTATTGATTTTAAAGTCCCAGGTTCAAACCACATCACAATCATTTGGTTGCCACTGTTGGGCCCTTGAGCAAGGCCCTTAACCATCAACTGCTCAAATGTATAATCGGATAAAAATGTAGGTCGCTCTGGATGTCTGCCAAATGCCATAAATGTAAATGTTCCCTTGGTTCCATTGTGCTAACGCTTGAAAGTATTTGCCCTTGAGTTGACTTTCAAGAATGATATTTTGTTCGCTTTGTCTGTTAAATGATATGACATAATTTGTAAAGCAATATCAATGGTGTTACTATTAATTGAATTGTACGGAAACATTTCTATACAATACCATGAGTTACTAGCTCTATATCGAGAAGTAAACTCTATACAGATTTGTACTTTCTAAGATTATACGTTAATGTGTACGGAAACGAGTTGTGTGACATCCTTGCTCGTAAACAAAGTCAAGCAACAGACACAATGCCATGAAAGTGAGACTGTTGAGCATGTATTGCTTGCATGCAGGAAATATATGCAAAAGAGGTTGTAGGTTGGCAGAGCTCCAAGAACTAGGGAGAGTAGAAGACAAAGTTAAGAGGCTTTTAGTAAGGGGGAGTCGTTACTGTTTAGGGAAGTAAGCATTAAATGTTGTTTTTGAGTTACAGTAGGCTGGACTGGCTTTAAAGAGAGAGAGAGAGCGTGAGAGATCTATAGGTGCCTGTGATTCAACTTACAAAACTCCAGCTAAATGCTGAGTGGTACTGAGGGGGGAACGTGTCAAGAAAAAAAGAGTGTGTGTGGAAGTACTGGACAAGAGGACAAGACAAGATCAGGGAAGCATGCATTAGACGTTTTTAAGGAAGGCTGGTCTGAAGGATTGGCTTTAAGAGGTTGAGAATGAGTCCTACTGTACAGTTGGCGATAGTGTAACCAACCTACGGTGGTACCTCGGCATACAAATTGATTCCATTCTGGAGGCGAGTTCTTAAGGTGAAATTTCGTATTGCGAAGCGCATTTTCCTAATGGAAATAATGAAAATGCAGATAATCCGTTCCAGCCACCTAAAAACATTACCAATGTTACCCGTTTTTCATCAGTGTAATATTTTTTTTTGCATATAAAAACATTTAGAAAAGTAAATAAATAGACATTAAACCTAATTTAATCTTAATTTATGATTCCTCCAGGCACCAGCTGCTTTAAAAACTAAACTGAAAGCTGTTCTGTTTTCTTCTTGCTACCATCATTGCTAACGTTTTTGGGACTCGTGATGCTCTCTCTTCAATAAATCTTGCACAAAATTGAAGCAAGAGTTTTTAACATCTCCCGGACATACAACTCGGCATTTGTTTTCGACTTGTCCGCTCGAACGACGACGTAAATATTGTGAAAATGTCCTGTTATTGAGGTGAAAATTCGTGAGGCGGGGCGTTCGTATGCTGAGGTACTGGGATCACGGTGCTCCAAGAAGGAAATGATATGATCGGTCGACGATTTGGTTGTCACACCTTTAAATGTCAAGGGCATCGTTTACTGAGGCGCGTACAAAAATCAAGCGACAGACAGTTCAGGAGGACATGACGTCACTGAGGTGTACGCGAAGCGCTCTAGAGTTGAATACTGAGATGTGTTGAAATGTCCAATCTGGCAACCCGACGAGGTAGTGTACTACAGCATGCGGATGGGAACACAGCCTCAGAGAGAGAGGAGAGAGAGAGAACAAGAAAAGAGAGCCCCTGATTTCTACCCAGAGGGGTTGTTTGTCTCGCACCGCTGGATCCAGATGTCACGTTTAGACGACACGGATGTTGAAGTTTATCACCCGTACGCGTTCCTGCTGGCCTGCACGGACCGTCAGACTCTGCTGAAGACGACACACTTTTTTTTTCGGGGATTCAAAAACTTTTCTTCGCGTTAAAAGGAAGCGAGCGCACGGGTTCCGGTGGCCGCCGAATTGCTGTTTTCTTCTATTTCTTCTTCTTCGTTGTATTTCGGTGTTTGCAACGATGCTAGCGTGATTTTTATTTTGAAGAAAAAGAAAAAAAAAAATCAACAATGCTCATAAACATTTTGTGGATTTGTTCGCTTTGAAGTGAAGCGCGCGCTGCAGGTCCCGAGCTTGGGTCTCGAGCTTGGAAACGTCGCGCGCGGCGCTTGTTTAAAAGTTTAAATAATAACGGAATTAACAGTCATTCTTCACCAGAGTCGTCATTTTTTATTGTCGCCTACTAAAGTTGTGTATTAATCCGTATTTCAACCTTTTTCTTTTTACAAGTTAATCTGGAGCGCCTCATTTTGGCATGAAAAGTGAAACCCAAGCGTCCGTTCCAAAGCACTGAAAAATCTGCCAAGTTAGCAGAAAAAAAAGCAAAAAACGAGCCACGGAAATCGCCTTTCCTCATCTTTTACGCTTTTAAATGGATTTTATAAAGGCGACTCGCTTACTCTTGCATCTTTTGGACTACAGACGGAAATAAAAGTGAAATATAGATATATATTTTTTACATATATACATATTTAGTTTTTGCAGTGAGAGTGGTTTACTGACACGGAGCGACCATGAAAAGACGCCGGAGGCTTCTCGTTGTTTTTCTGCAAACGTCAGAGAAATTCCATCACTGTCGCGTCACGATATGACAAACGAGATTTACCGACTTTTCTGACACCTGGGAGCTCTTAAACAATGGCAGCGTCAGCTTTTCTTTTCCCCGGTTAACGGAGAGGCTGGACTGTCCCTGTCAGTAGCACTGAAATAACTGTAGCGTTTCTTCTCATTAAAGACTCCTTACGCAAATACTCTTGGTCTGCGCATGCGTGAGGGGAGGTCACGTGTTCGGCACGCGCGAGTTTCAGGTGAGAAATCTATAACTAAATGAAAGGTTGTGTCTGTACGTCGCACTTTCAGTGATATCTTTAGGTTTCATACACTGGAGAACCTGAAACCGGTCTCAGAAAAAAAAAATCTGTCTGTCTCACTGCCTGTCTGTCTGTCTGTCTGTCACAGCATCACACAAAATTGTCTCTGCAGTCCTTAGATAGTTTAACCTGCACCAGAAGTCAAATCAAAATGTTGAGTAAAAGCGACGTTATGACCAGTTATGTGTCGGATTTAATCATCTAATTTAAAATAAGCTACTTGCTCAATGTAAACAAACACCTTCACCAATAGATATTATTTAGAAAAACTAAACTGAATATTTTTACTGGGATTAGTTCGAATTCTCACTTTAGCTAAAATGACAGCACTGAAGTAAATTTTAACATGACAAGACAAAACTTAAATCTACTTTTTCGACTTGTCTTCTGTGATTCACTTTCTGTAAACATAGATTTTCTATATTCTCTCTTTGCCATTGATTGTAATAAGATAAAATGACAGTCAATTTCAAATCTTGCCAGGAAGACTTTATTTTGTACTTATTTCTAAATATTTAGACACCGATCCAGAGGAAACCAGTTCCATATAATGCTGTAACACCAAACAAAAAAATTGTGAAATTACAGTTAAAAAAAAAATAAGAGGTCCATCTTTGTTCATGTATGTGAGCTTCAACCTGAAATAATAATATCTCATCAAAGCTCATCAGGTTTTTTTAGCTTTAACATTTTAACTATTTCTAAAAACTCTTTTCCCATCAACTTTTACCGCTACATGCACTCGATACTAGTATATCATATGAGTTCTGATATTATCCCTGAGGGAACGTATATACATACACAGGGACATGTGGTGTTTTTACCATTCATGTGTTATTACTTTATATTAACAGCTTCTTTTTTTGCTTTCATAACAAAGTAATATTCATTGTTACGAATTTGTTCTTACGGTCCTTATTTGTGTGTCACGAAAACCCTATTCTGACATATGTGTAACTAAAAAGCGTGAAATATTGTACATATAGTGTACAGTCAGTTCCGTACCGTAGTCATCAATATAATATACAGTATGTATCACCATCCATCCATATATCTTATCCAAATCAGGTTAGCAGTTCCAGCAGGAAACTTTCCTTTCGCCAGCCACTTCAACAAACTCTGACTGGGGAATCCCGAGACGTTCCCATGCCAGAGTGGAGATATAATCTATCCAACTAGTGCATGTATGTATGGCCATGAGATATAATCATGTATATAATCATGTATTGCCACAATACTTTATTTATACCCTTTAAACTTGTTTTGCAGTATAAAGTGACATCCATTCTTGACATCCATTTTCACAACATATAAAGCAAAATCCATCTTCATCCATCTAGGAACCTCTGTAGTCCAACTAGAGACAGTGAAGGCCAATGGTGACCATTGTATTTATTCCCATTGGACCTTCGTCCAGAATATATTTAAAGAACACATTTTATTTCTATGTGTTTGTGTTTGGAGTGATGAAACATAGCCGTTCGTCTATAATCCCACAGAAACCGCTCTACACCTTTCACAGGCTGCACAGCATCACACATGGTATACAGTCAGACTTGTGTTCATAGTCATCTGTAAATGTTATTGGTTCCGACAGTGATTTAACCCTAACGTGTATTAGTGTATACGTTTTTTCATTAAATGTTTCTACAGACATTACGGCTTAACATAAAGGTTGAAAGGACATATCAGTGTTCGTTGGTGTCTCCAGAGAATATCCAAAGATGAGTCATGACATTATGACCACCCATCCTTCTTTAAAGTACTGTTAGGTTTAAAATGACATAAGAAGAAGTAGTGTGTCCGAGCTACGTTTTATGCTAAGAGAAGAATAGTTATTTCTTGTTGTCTCCGCTGCACCTTGATACACTTCCCGGTCCGGGCCCGATCGACCGGGAGAGAAAAACACACACACACACACACACGCAGGCATGATGTCTGAAGATCTCTGTTTATTCTTGGCAAAGAGAGCACATTTAAACGGTGCTACGTCCCGAACATCAAAAGAACCCGTCATTAACATGTCAATCATAAAGGGACCCGGACAGACAGGTGAGAGGAGATGCATTTACATCCTCCTGATTAAACAAAAGGGTTCTAGCGGACAAGAGCCATTTGGATGCGTCCTCGTCTGGATACAGGATATAGAAGGTGTTACCACAGAAGGCATGAGGAAGCACAGTGAGGGGTCTGTTCTCAGAGCACAGGAATCTTCTTATTAGCTTACAGTGTCTTACAATATTATAAAACCTTATAAGTACTAAAATAATACTTACATATAAGAATGATTTTCAGTACTCGAAGGAAGAATCAGATGCCCCTTTTCCACCAAGGCAGTTCCGGTAGCTAGTTCAGAGACATGAAATCCAGTTCGCTGGCGGCACCAACACTTATACACGCATACAGTGATGTAATGACATGATCACAACTCAAAGAGCTTGGAAATATAAAGTCAGTTTGCTGCTGAACCTGCACTAGCACCAGACATGAACTAGCACCTGGGTCACTTTGGTGGGAAAGATGCTAGAGATACTGGAGAACGATTGCTGATATTTGAACTCAACAACCAAACAAATGCACTGCTACCTGTACTCTTTCAGAAGAACCTCCATCACTCTTCATATTTATTTAACAGCTAGCGGACTGTGAGAAGATGTTGGCTGAATTTGACAAAAAGCGTAATGGATTAGAATCCTCCTTTAGACTCCTCCTTTGCTTTCTGTTTTAAGCTATTGTACAATATATAAACATTTGAGTAATTTTTCTTGAGCGCCAGCTGATAAACCCATCTTAATACCTTTTTTCACTTGAACAATGCAGTGGTTTTTAGCGGAGAGCTGCCATTTTTAAGCTAATAACGTTAAACATCACGAATACACAGCATTCAAGATCTAATTAATAGACAGTAGTGAATCGATGCTGTTAGAAAAGTAACGAATTTCAAATCCTAGTGTTTAATAGAGCTGTGCAGTTAAATCACTTGGTAACTTTTTTTGATTCAGAATTGATTCTCACCTTTCATACCTAACAAACATCAAACGTTCGAAAAATTCCTTGACAACATTTGACAGCTTTAACAGAAAACACCAAATGACTTTTTTTCAGATTTTGTTACGATTTCTAAACACACGTAGCAAATAATTCTTTCCTGCCAATGTGTGAATATTTTAGAGCGCACCACCTACAGGATTATAAAGGAACTACAACATTGTACCACCTCAAATGCGAAATAAAATGTATAAATAAAAAATAATAAAAAAAAATTGGGAGACACAAGAGAGTCACGATTCATTACCAAATTAGTTTTTTTTCCCATATCAATGAAATATTGCCACCTACTGGCTTGGAGTGTGGATCAGAAGATGCTATACGCGAGACCTAGCATTTAAACAACCCATAACACAATGTACACAACTGTTTCAGTGCTCATTGGATACTTTTAGATAGTTTAATATTTCAAAACCTGCAGGAAATACAGCTGTTTGAGGCAAATTAAACCATAAACATTACTGCTGTTGAATAAAAATTTATTTCACTCATCACAGTTAGTATCAAGCTAAGCCAAGTTGTGAGTGCAAGTTGGATGCAGCACTAAAAAAAAACAAAAAAAAACCGGAAAAATAAGAGTAAACTGTGGCGCATTTTCCGAATGCCAGATGAGTTTTTGGCCTTCAGAGGTTGTTAAAAAGGCTGATTTTTCTTTTATTTGCAGCCAAAACAAACCGGACCAGGTGTGCACTCAGGGTACAAACAGGGAGCTCTCAGGAAGCGAGAAAAAAAGAAAGAAAGAAAAGAACAAACCACAGCTTCTAATGAAACCAAGTGATGTTCCTATATTTAGACAGTTAAACTATTTAGCAGAACACGGAGCATGACCGAATTATGGAGGGAAAAAAAAAAAAAGTCTTTGAAGGGGTCGCGGGTGTAGAAGTGTTTACTCTTCTCTTAACTCGGCTCTGCGAGAGTTTGAAGTCACGACTTGCTTACCGATGTTGCTCGTATGAATTAAAAACGACGGTTCATTCAGTTCCAGACTGAATTCCTGAGACAGACTTAAAGCCAAAGCTTTTAAGTAAAAAGCTGAAAAATAAACAGACCCCGAAAAAACAGATCAATACATCACATGATTACAGCCACATTAATCCCGGACTGCTGCAGTTCATTTTCAAACTGGCTTGTGCGCTTATGACGGTGTGTCATTTTGTTAAGTATGAGCTAGTCGTGAGTGTAGCGCATGAGTACACCACCTGCTGATCCCAACATGGTTTGTTCAATAAAAAAAAAAGTCTTTGTGCTAAACCGTCCTGTAAACGTTGAGTGCTTTTTCCTGATGTGGAGCTGATGAGTGAACTCTGTAGTGTGTATCGTCAAGACAAGCAAAATTACTCATCCAAAGAGCAGAGAGGTGGTTAGGATCAGTGTTGATGAATAATTGGTTGTTGGGATCAGTGGTGATCAGGGACGGTGGTTGAGATTGGTGGTTGGAATAAGTGGTGATTAGAGATCGGTGGTTGGAATCAGTGTTGAAGATTGATTGGTGGTCGAGATCAGTGGTGATCAGAGATCGATGGTTAGGATCAGTGGTGATGAGTGATAAGTGGTTGTGATCAGTTGTTGTGATCAGAGGTGGTGAGTAATCGGTGGTTGTGATCAGTGGTGATGAGTGATCGGTGGTTGTGATCAGTGGTGATGAGTAATCGGTGGTTGTGATCAGTGGTGATGAGTAATTGGTGGTTGTGATCAGTGGTTGTGATCAGTGGTGATGAGTAATCGGCGGTTGTGATCAGTGGTGATGAGTGATCGGTGGTTGTGATCAGTGGTGATGAGTAATCAGTGGTTAGGATCAGTGGTGATGAGTAATCAGTGGTTAGGATCGTTGGTGATGAGTAATTGGTGGTTGTGATCAGTGGTGATGAGTAATTGGTGGTTGTGATCAGTGGTGATGAGTGATTGGAGTAACAATGGCAATCTCTCTCAGTTCTTATAATCAGCGTTTGTGAGCCAAAATGAGTTTAGGGCAGCCCCCAAGACGGGCGAAATAATTTTTATAAACTAATTAAAAACAATTCTTAGTCCCTGGCTGTGCAATTTGTAAATGACTGCCTGACTGGGCTGGATTGTCGTGCAGAGTGAGATGAGATGAGATGAGATAAAGACAGTCCCAATCAGAAAGGAACTGAGCACACATGTACTGCTTGCACAACGGAGTGTGACGTTTATCTCTTTACAGAACAACACATCTGTTTACTTCTGGGTAGCTCGTCCTGTCAGCGCTGTTTTTTCCCCTCTGTTTTGCACAAACAACAAATAAATTCTGTTACTTACTTTTATTGAACTTTTCCTTTTTGTATGTGACGTATGCAAACAATTCTAATTTCGACAGTAAAATCATTGTATTTAATCAGATAACTGGACGCATGATGACAGAGTGCCACAGAAAAAAGCTTGGTCACTGTGACTCATATTTACACTCTGTCCTTGGAGTAAATGGCAAAAGTGGAGCTTTAATCTGTGTTTAGATCGAACTGCGGGAGATAAACTAGCGAGAGCAAGAGGACCGTACGCACTAACGATGTGGCTTTGTGTGTATTTAGTATTTTAAATATAGAAAAATCTGTAAAACGTAAATATAAATGTAACATGACAGTTTAAGTAAAAAAATTGACAAAACCAAAAAAAACCTCAGACGTATGATTAACGCAGTGTTCCTGTAGCAACGTAAATAATTTCGCTTCAGGGGATACCCCAGAAAAATTTGCACTCATATGTCATATGCCAGCTCAGGGTCAGATATATCAAAAGTAATCACACCTCAGCCACAAGCATGACTATAAGGTGAAAGAGGTGCAGAGTGAAATCAGTCAGGATCGAGAAGGTGAAGAACAAACGGAGTGTAGAGTGGAGCCGGAAAAAAGGTAAAAGCCATTTTGCGAATCAACTGCTCTGTGTACAACGTGGATTATTATTTTTTTATCCTTAATCAGTTATAAAGATGAGCCCATGATAGCGACTGGAAACGGATCTGAGGTATTTTGTGTTTTTTTTTATCTACATCTAGTCTGTGATGTACAGCTGGGTCACATCCTGACAAGCTGTCGTATCTTCAGGTCAGAAATGTTATAGTGTACAGCTATCCTACTGGACATCATAGCCTATGTTAGCGTACAGTTGAGCAAATTCAGTTTCAATTCGAATTTCAATTCTGATTTAATGGACACTGTAGTGAAAGTGAAGAACAGCATGGTTGTCACCATCAACTGGAGATATGGGGAAAAAGAAATAAATTCAATTACGAATTGTGATTCTTTTGTGTGGCACCACACTGACTCCAGAATCGATGTTTTAAAATTATTTTTTAACTTTATATGTTTGCGAGGTGAGCTGAGGTTTGAGTGGTAAAATGTTGCAGTTCTTATATAGTCCTACAGGTGGTGCACTCCAAACTATTCACACATTGGCAGGCAGTGCGGCATCTTGTGTGTTAAGTTCGTTTTTGACTTGTAACAAAATCTAAGAAAAAATAATATCATAAAGGCATATTTATAAAATCGTGATACTTATCGAATCGCTCTCGGCCAAAACACAATATTGGTGCTGACTTTATTATAATTTTTTTGATGTTTTACATATACAGAAATGTGTGTGGCCAAAGAAGCTACTTCTGAAGTTTATGCAACATGGAAGTGATCTCTTGCTTCCCTAAAAATTTCAAAAACTTCAGCTGTTTTGGAGAGATGATTTTTATGTGAGCCCCAAAAATGGCCATTTTTCAGTGTTATACTGTCTCGCTTCAAACTATAATCATTTAAAATGCAAATTATTCATATTTCTTAATGGGTATTGATACGAAAATGGGTGTAAGCTTCTAGAAGCATGTGACCTTTAAGAATTGTTGCTTAAATTTTTTTTTTCGTAAAAGCTTAAAAAGCAAAAAACATCTGTAGTGTCCGTAACCATGTCTAATTCATGTTGCAATATCTTAAAGTCTATTTATGTGAAATCTAAATTGACTAGAGTCATCTGAACGACAGGATGGATCGGGGGATGGGAAGCATTAAGTATTATGAAAAGTGATGTTATGTGATCCTATCTAAAAAAAAAGTCATGAAATGAGGCACTTTTTAGCACCGATACCACGTTTTGGCCGAATACTAACCGTATCGGCACCTGAGTATCGTGATAATATCATATCGGATGGTCCTTGGTGAAGAAACATGTCTGACCGCAGTGCCTACAGAGAGATGATTTTAACACAGATGTCGTGTAGCGTTCAGAAGGTTCTAAGGTTTTGTTCGTTCTTAAGGGTCCTGAAATATTAGTTTTTTTATCTTCCCAAAAACGTGTAACACATTATCTTGATAAAAGTGATAAAAAATGGGCAACAGTTGGGATCGGTATAACTGGTTGGAAAGATAAATTAAAAGAGAAGCTTGAAATGTTTAACCAAGCAAACCAATAAAAGAGTACTCTACTTTCACAAGTTGTCACACTCTCAACAATTAGGGAAATACACTGTGCGTTTCTACAGCCCTGTTGCAACCGATGACTACACTGCATTTGAGAAAGAAAAAAAACTGAAAAACATGATTATTGATCAGTCACCATCCAAGCCTCAAAGTTCTGATAAAGCGCAATACATGACCAAGCCGTGGACCTCCATCGTGTCCTTGAGACAACAACTCTCACAGAAACCAACATTCCGGCCCTTAACTCTGACCTCTCCACTCCTCTCCGCTTTGTAAAGACCCTGCCAAGTGACTACATGCGACACGAATGCCTTTTTTGCTTGTCCAGCATTCTTAAGATGAATTCCAACACGAGCCAGAACTGGATGAAAGGCCCGGATGGTTTCTCTCAGACGGTAACGGCAGGAACAGATCAGACGCTTGTGTTTGTGGTCTGCGGTCGGACCAGTGAGGAGAAAATATGCAGCTGAGAAAAAAAAAAAAAAGAGAGACAGGAATCAAAGGAAGAAGTCTGAGGAAGTAATGTAATGAGTGTTTCAGAGAAGAACAGAGCAGTGATAATGAGATACTTGTGTGTTTTGTAGATCTTCCCACAGAGACAAAACACACTTTGGTCAAGGTCTCGTGTCGTCACTGTCGAGGGAAAGTCCGGAGATCTGCTGCTATTTGGTGCTTGTATGTTTCAAGGCAGAAGATGCTCTTTCCCTGAATATTTTCCATCTCTAATATGAGTCTACTTGGGTGGTGCAGTTAAAAACAACAACCCAAAAAACTGGTATCCTGGATGGTCTGAGAGAGTTGATAGTGTGCAACCTGTTCACCAATTCAACAGCCACCTCCCAGTCTCTATCTTCTACTGGTCCCATTATGGAACAAAAGAAGTAGCAAAGATGGTTTGTGCCTCCATTATGGCAAAAATGATAATCCCGACTATTTTGGCAAATACTATTGAGATCACAATTATTGCATTTATTGAGCTTTATATAATATAACATTTGAAAGTATAAACATCCCGATCAGCCATAACTTGTCGACACGTCGAGGCATGGATTCCACAAGTCAAGTCTGAAGGTGCGCTGTGGGATCTGGCACCAAGACGTTAGCGGTAGATCCTCCTTCAAGTATTACATAACACTTATCTAAAGTGTTTATCAGTTTCGCTAAATGTGACGTCATCTGTTATTTCTTTATACATATTGAAGAGAGCCTTCAATCGATTACCATGTCGTGTGCTGCTCCTCGAAACCAAGCTGTTTTCAAACAGTTTAACTGAACTTACCTTTCATTATGAATCTGAGTCTCTCTCGCCAAGAGACCAAGTCCCTCCCCCCATTTTTTGTAAAGTCGTACTAAAGATTCCATAAAATAAAACCTGTCAGACTGCTAAGGTAAGAAATTGCCACCAATTTTTGCTCTTTTGGCTCTTTTTCCTGCTTGTATAACAGGATGCTAATAGAAGTTAGTGAAATCTTTCTCTGGAACTAAGCACGTCTTAGTGAGTTTGCGCTTTTAGGGGGGGTCGTATCGCTGTAAAGCAAATGGACGCTCTGGACTTATAACACAACATTAAAACGTTGTGTTTCACAATAATCATTTCATCTTATACGTTGTTTATCTGCCAATTAAGCTGCACTATATGGTCCAAAGACTGGACGCCTAACCATGATGACATGTATATATACTGTACTGTGTGTGTCACCAGAAGATTCTTAGAAAGTTTTCCACGGCGATACACGAACAACTACATCCTACAGGTAGTGATAATTGCAGAACTCGAAACTTCTGTTCGCTGTGTCCTGAACAGCTTAGGGTGAATTTTTGAACTGGAACTGAAACCTTGGGATCAGTACCTGAGCTCACCAATTATCCTGTGGGATTCGTCAATACTCCATAGTACTGGTCCTGCAGAGGTAATCCGGTGTCATTACGGATCAGCACGACACTCTGTTTGGATCTCTACCTTTATACTCCTTTATACTCCTTTATACTTTACAGCTGCAGAGGTTCTGAAACTAGACAGCTTCTCTAAATGGCAAACATTTCCCACATATTTTTCTCTGGGTGGATGAACCGTACCACACTTCCTTCGTGCCAGCGAAAGCTCACGTTTCAACTATTTTTTTCTTTTTTTTCGTTTCCACTCCAGATGCGTATATAACCCTGACACGCACGCACGCTTTTCTCACGACACCGCTATGCTCGGGCACAGACAAGGAAAACTGAACACATGCACGCAAAAATGTTGTCCTGCCTTTTTCTTCCCGTTTCTATGTTCTGCATGTGTTCTGGCCTTAAGACTTTCGCCAGGGGTTTCATAACTTTGAATCAAAATTTCACAACCCACTACAACAGATGTGTGCGATTGGCACGGGCCGAGGCGGGTTGGCTCGGATCCTTCCGGAAAACTCGCCGTGCTGACTCATAAGTCTCACAATGGACGAGACTTGGGCCAAGAGTCGGCCCGTGGTTTGGCTTAATAGACGTTACGTTGGATATCTGAAAATCAGGACGCATGGCTACAGGATTGTCTGAGTCGAGCCTTTTGATCACGATTGCGATAATGATGAAGTACCTTCCAGGCAGTGACCTGTTTTGAATTTTTAAAAACAGCTGCACTACTGCTGTGGTCTTTTAGCCCTTTATTGTTGTCGCTGTTTTAGTGCAAATTAGGAGTGGTGCAGATTGTCACATTGCGTGAGCTTAACGTAAAAATGTCATAGTTTTATGGTACTAATCAATCAAAGAAACAGCACACCTGAGGATGATGAATCGAATCCAACTTTCGCTAATACCAAGGGGTTTAATCAATGGCTAAGACTATAAGTTACAAATCTGAAGGTTCAGGGTTCAAGCCTCCTACCACCCCTGACACCAAGCTGCCTCCCTTGAGCACGGGGGGCCCTTAGCCGTTTCCACTCCAGATACTGTATCTCGACCGACCCTTTACTCTGACCTCCAGCTTCCTAACAAACCTGGGTGGTGTGAAGACAGGAATTTCACCCTGCTGTAAAGTTACAAGCCAGTGGTGAGAATAAAAAGAAATATTTATTATGGTGTCCAACTAAAGGTCATGTGCATTAGTCTTGTTAAAACTTGTGCACAACCATTATAAATTTAAAATGGGGGTCGCTTCAAGGAAAGATGGCACACTGGACAGAAATTAGGCATTTGACTTGTTTAGATCAGTTGTCACAAAGCAGCTTTACAAAAATATAAAAATTCTGGATATAAACTTTAAATTTATAAACGTTATCCCTAATGAGGAAGCCAGAGGCAGAGACGGCAGGGAAAAACTCCCTGAGAAGTCATGAGGACGAAACCTTACGAGGAACCCGGCTCAAACGGGAACCTGTCCTCCTTCTGGTGATACCAGATATTGTGACCATAAATCATTTATTGCGTCTATAACCTGCCGTTGTGCAACTCATTACAATTTTTACATGAACTCTATTTTGATTTTGTCGAATCTGCTGACTGTTCAACTGCGATCGTAATGCATCACAGCGAAACTGTTCAAATCTGTATCAAATTTGTTTCCAAGTCATCTTCATGGTTTTTAAGCGAAACCGTCCTCTGCAGTCACTTGTACTGTATCTTAAGTCCGTCCATATGTGGGCCATCTTCAGCAGCAGTCACATGGTCTCCATGTGACGAGAACTCCAACCAGAATACAGGTCATCAGGATGGACCTGGCAGGTCTGAAGCACAGAAGAGGTCAGGGTTGATGTTGTGTTTTCCTGTGCGTTTAATTGCTGGTATGTGTGATAACGCTATGTCTTTTGTCACGTGACTCTCATAGACGCTATGCAGTGCATTACACAGGAAACAGAATTGAACGGTTCTTCTCATGACTCTCCTAGTTCGAGTCATTCGTTCTTTTGTCACGTGACTCCCATAGACGCCATGCAGTGCAGTGGATTCAAAAGAACGAACGACTCGGACTAGGAGACTAGTATCAGATTAGAGGTGACTCCCGTCCCTACACGATGCCGATTCGATTTGTATTGCGATTCTGTAATTATCCAGATTTAATATGAAACTTTATTCAGGTTTTGTTATAATTCGAAACAAATTAAGCAAATTAATGCGTGAATAGAGCATTAGAGCATCATTATAGAGGAACAGCACATTTTTTCCACCTAAAATGCCAACATATTTTATTTAAAATGTATGAATCGCAACATGAAAGAATCCGATATGTAACTTAAACAACTTTTTTCCGTAGCAGACAGAAATCATGACAGCCGAGAAAGCGTTTCCCTTTTCTGTTAAACAGTCCATACGGCGCATCAGCCGGACTCGCGCAGCGGCTAGACGGGTTTCCAATTTAAACACAGCTTATATTTATTTGTACTCATGCTGTAAATATTTCCCTTGTACCCCAGCCAGTTCTCTAGTGATGACACTCAGACGTCCTGATGTTGTTTAGGTCATGCTTAAACACGAGCAAAACCTCAGATCTATCCAAAGCCTCTGTCTCTCAGAGTCGTTGTGCAACTGATGATGAGTTTGTAACTTTAACTTATTTAATGTAATACGTTTGTTTGGATCAGAAACAAAGTTACGACGCAGATCACGATCCTAAAAGCTGTGTGTTTTTATTCCCAGGTCGTTAATGGGTGGTGCCAAAAGACTGAGTGTGTGACTGAAGACTCCGTATCTGAACACAGAAGGGGACACACACACAGACGTATACATCGCAAAAATGAGTAAGTGATCATTACTTGTTTAACGGACCCGAGGTAAAGCTGAGTTAATGTTCAGCCATAGGGTACTGGATGACATCACGGCGACAGTCACATGACCTTCTGGAGTTTCTGGGGAAAATAACCAGTGCCGTTCACCTTTACTAGGCTTAACGAAGCCTTGAAACATAGACAGTGCTGAAATCTCACACACACACACACACACACACATATACAGACTTGTCATGTTTCCTGCATAGTGTGCGCCGGTCCAAGCCGCAGGTTTGCACATGGTAGAGGAGGCTCCTCCGGATCTCTCTCTGTCTCTCTCTCCCTCTCTCTCTCTGTGTGGAGGTGTGTGAAGTCGGTCCAAGCCACACACTGAGACTATTTTCCTTCTCCGAGTGAGTGAAGCCAAGACAGCTCAGTCTCACACTTCAAACACGAGAACCGAGATCTCGAAAAACACGGATCAAACATCTCTGCCCTAAAGAGTCTGTTATATTGACATGACTTATGACTGTGTGTGTGTGTGTGTTTATCTGTATGTTTGCTTACAAGACCTCAACTTACAAATGAAAAGGGAGCGTATTCTAATTGTTTGTACTTAATTAGACTTAATTGTGACAAGAACAAGCAATAACCTTGTCAGAAGGTTGTCCAAGAATATGAAAAGAAAGCGGAAAGGTTCAAGAGCGCCTCTCGGCAGGAGATGAATCGCTCCGGATAATTTCGACCAGAATCCTGCCGAAGATCATTTTCTATAACAGCAGCTCTGACAATAGCGCAGCTGCAGATCGCGGATATATGATGTATTAGTGCAGTTAGTAATACGTTAACGTTTCCATAGCAACAACAAATTCGCAGACTGTTGATTGACATTGATGTTGTCGATGTTGAATTTTTTTGTAAAGACAAAGTATATTATATAAAGTTTACACAGTAAACTCTAGACATCCGTAGGACGACTAAACTTGATGGTGCTGCTCGATCCATTCGTCCTGCCTTGAATTTAGACATCATCTGAAACGACGTGCGAATTTTCCAGGGTCCGAATTTTCGACCAAAACACACAGAGGAGCTGAAAAGGTGCTGGACAGGGGTACGTACCATAAAACACTTCAACACTGGACGTCACGTGACCAGCCGAATGAGGTGAGCTAGATCAGAAGACGTCCACAGAAAGCGGACGTCTTTCATAAAACGCCTCAGAACCTCCCAAAGACATCACTCAGTATTCGTTTGGAAGACGTTTAGTGAAGGGGGAGGCGTAAAAAGGAACAGTTTTATCTGACAGTTTGTGAAATTAATTCTGAAATTTATTCACAATTAACAAATAATACATACGTATTGGTTAACGTTGTGGACTCGTACCTCCAAGGTCGAGGGTTCGATTCTCGCCTCTGTGAGCATGGACTTTGCATATTGTCCCTGTGCTTGGTGGGTTCTCTACAGGCACTCTGGTTTCCTCCTACAAGACAAAGACACAGATTACACTGATTGGCGTTCTTAAATTGTCCGAAGTGTGTGTGTGTCTGTAGTGGTAACTCTGTAGCACGTCGTATAACTGAGAGTTTTATTCATTACATACAGTAGCTAATGTTGCCTTACACAATCAATCGAAACTTGTTTAATTAATTAAATAACGTTACAACCACCTCCAAACGCTTATGTCCTTGTATTCTGAAATCCTTTGAGGTGTGATTTCAGTTCAAAGCGTTCGCCCTTTCATCCGGAGTTTGCTAGTTTGATTCCCGGGTGATGCTGTAACCTGGAGAGAGCTGATTGGCCGAGCTCTCTCAGAGGGGAGCGGATAGCACTGTCCTCAGAGTGTGTTACGCCACTCCCAACGGTGTGTGAGCGAGTAGTCTGAAATGTGGCTGGCAGGCCTCACGTGGTTTGGAAGGAACACGTGAGAGTCTTCGGCCATCCCTGACTGGTAGTAGTAGCCTTGATGCGGGAACGCACCAGTGACGGGCGGGAATTGGATACGACTAAATTAGGGGGACAAAACAAGACAAAATACAAAAAGACAACAAATATAACAAGACAAAAAAACAACAACAAGACAAATCAGGTCTCCCAAAGTGTTTGTGTGTTCTAATGCTCCAGCTGAAATGCCCCTCAGATAATGCATTATTTCATCCCTCAGTCTCGCTCTTGTTTCGCTCTTCCTCCTGCCAATTCACCATGTTAGTGTCTATGTAAATTACATACTGCTGAGCCACGCCCAACCAGCTACAACTTTCTTATCTGAGGGAGGATTATCTCATCTGCTTGTTTAATCCCAACCAATTGAAAAGTAGAAAAAGTACAAAAACCAGACACACCGGAGACGATTCCGGTAAAATTTTTGCATCACAGAAAACATAAGAAATACTTTTTTTTTCTTCTGCCCGAAGTCAAAGGAGCTAACAGGACATTAGTCATTATAACAACAGCTCTCCTGCATGTAAACTCTCTCTCTCTCTCTCTCTGTAGATGAAAGGCAGGCTCTCCACTCCATCATGAAGGACCTGGTGGCGCTGCAGATGACCAGGCGGCAGCCCGTGCCAGCTTACGACATGGCCAAAGCCAAGCCTGCGAACACTGCCAGCACGGCTAACAGACAGGTAACATCTACACAAACAAACACACACACTCAGAAAGATAAAGATATTCTCGAGCTGTGTCTGTACTCACACGACTGTCTTGCTCGTTTCCTCCAGGACGACGTCAGAATCAAGTTCGAGTTCAACGGAGAGAGAAGGTGAGCGTGAGTAAGAGTAACAAGAACTGGGATACGGGGGTACGGGGTGTATTTTATCATTCAAGCACACACAAATATACAGAGGAGTACTGATGACCTCTGGAAGTATACACACACACACACACACACACACACACTCAGACATTCCCTAGCTCAGCTCTCAGACTGGAATTTGAGCGGAAAAGGAAAAGACTGTGGTTTGTTTATAGGTGCCAGGAGAAACCACAGCTATGCTAGGTGTGCAATTCTGCGGCAACTCCTGAGCAAGTGCGTGTGTGTGTGTGTGTGTGTGTGTGTGAGCAGGATACTGATGTTCATTCGGCCAGTGCAGTTTGAGGAAGTCCAGCAAAAGGTCAAGACCGTCTTCGGCCAGCAGCTCGGCCTGCACTATATGAACAATGAGGTACCGATCCAGTCTCACACACTCACTCTGATACATTTTAAAGATTTAGATAAACGCATCATTTTTTTTGTTTGTTTGTTTGTTTTTTGCTTATGAAGATGTCCATTCCACTGCACGGCCAGGATGACTTGGACAAGGCTATCGACCTGCTGGATCGCAGCTCTAACATGAAGAGCATAAAGATCCTGCTGCTAACGGAAGAACACAGCAACGTGAGTAACGCACACAAATGCGAAGGCGGAGCGCAGAGCGCGTCAACGTCGGCGTGTAAACCGAGCGATGTGTTTTCTACAGGTCTCGTCCCTGACCTACCACTCAGGGGGCAAGCAGGTTCGAATCAAAGCCTCGCAGTCCATGGGAGACGTGAGCACAGCGTATCAGTCCTCTGAGCCCAGGGGACGTCACCCATCCACCAGTGAGCGCGCACACACACACACACACACACACACACACACACACACACACACACACACATCGTGGCATGTGTAAATTATAATTGATTACAAATGTTAAGCGTACATGTGTTTTATATACAGTACTGGTCAAAAGTCTTTGGCACTTTATTATCTTTAGTACCAGTTTTGATATTGAAGTTTATCATCTCTGCGTTATTATGTGCAAAATCATTCATTATATTTACAATTCATACATAAATAACATTACAGAAGGATATTTGCTTGTCTGTTAAAAAAAGTTACATATTACATGACAGACAAGGCATAGTTTTCACATAGAAACAAAAAAAAAAAACTAATACAGTGGAACCTCTGATTACGAGCATAATTCATTCCGGAAGCAGCTTATATTCCAAAACACTCGTAAACCAAATTTAATTGTCCCATAAGAAATAATGGAAACTCAAATTATTTGTTCCACAGCCCAAAAAAATTAATACAAAAAATAATTAACACAAAATATAAAGTAAAAATAAAACAAATTAACCTGCACTTTACCTTTAAAAAAAAGTAAAAAT
>JAQMYJ010000008.1:3749708-3761078 GCA_030014305.1 Clarias laeviceps
ATAGGGTTAGATGGAGGCAGATGATTCGCTGTGGCGACCCCTGAAAGGGAACAGCCGAAAGACAAAGAAGAAGATGACTGTTGATGACAGCTGTTGTGAATCAGATAACGTCAAACATGTCAGTTCAGCTTTCATTTTGGAACCTATCGGAAGGACATAATTTCAACGGTCATCAAACGTCCAAATGTTTGATGGGTAGATTTGTTGGGGCACATCTGTATTGTACTCTCACTCTCGCTCACTCATTTTCTACATCCTTTATCCTGGAGGCTATTCCAGGAGACTTGGTGCACATGGTGGCAATCCATCAGGGAGAACATGGAAACTCTACACACACCAACCCAAAGGCAAGACAAAATGCTAACCATTAATCAATTAGAATATCATGGAACAGTTTGCCTTTTGTGTTTTAATTCAAAAAGTAAATCTTTTTTTGCATTCCATTTGATGATTATGACGTACAGCTCATGAAAAATCCAAAATCCAGTATCTCAAAATATTACTTTATTTAATTTCGAGCATGTTACCATTCATAAAGTATAATTACTGTTTATTTCTTGGTCTATTTCAGTACATGTATTGAGAATCATGAACTGGTGATTTAATAGTTGCCCATAAGACTTTCATCAACACCCTCCACTAGAAGCATAAATCACAGAAGGTCATTGCTAGAAGGGCTGGGTGTTCGCGGAGTGCTGTAGGTAAAATGTAGGGATCAAACTTTACTGAATTTTCCACCACGCAATGTGAAATTAACAGAGAACAACCTGCATTCATAGAAATTTGCATTTACGCAGATTACTGTGAATGCAGGTTGTTCTCTGTTCCTCCCTAAGAGCTACTGTACATAATCACAGCTGGATATAACATGATATTACAATTGTTTATTAAAAAAAATTATAAAAACTTTAAGGTCTAGTGATTGATCATGTGCAGATCTTTTCTTTACCTACACTTTGGCCTTTCCATTACTTTTCATCACTTTTTATCTTTGTATTTCTTCAAGTTCCAACTTGACCTTTTTATTCTTACTGCTGATAAAATGTTTGCATTTTGGCTTCTACGTATATCTCTGCTCTTGATGTCTTTAAATAGTGGATTGTTAGATCCCTAAGATTGAGCTTTATCCCTGCCCTGTGGAGATTGTTCATGACCTGCTGTTTCTGGGTTTTACTACAGCTTTCACATTGATTTTGTCATGAAGTGCTGTTGTTTTTAATAGCCTCTTTAATGTCTGGTTGGTAGTAGTTCACACGTGGTCTCTTTCTTTCTCTGGACTTTTCAAATAGTTTAATCAGCTATGCCCAATGCTTGTGCAATAACTCTGACTGATTTCCCTCTTTTTCGTGCTGCAAAATGGCTTGCTTTTTCCCATACACAAATCTGTAGTCTTTATTTTTTTATTATTTTTATTATTATATATTTTAATACCATTACAGAAAAAAATGCAATATTATAGACATTCAGACCAATTCATTATTTGAAAATGAATCTTAAAGGACACAGCTGGGCACCAAGAAGCTATTACTAACTCATAGATTTAAGAAAATGTACTAGTCACATTGCAATATTTGTGATTGCTTGGAAAATTCAGATGTCTTTATTATTTAGCTCCAAAACAAATTGTTGTTCAAGTCTGTATAGCGGGGACTGTCTATCTTCATTTAAAGTGCTTTCACATATGGCGAATTTAAACCTAGTTTGAACTTTACAGGATCTGTGCTAAAAATGGTGCAAACCTTAAATTTAAAAGAGGCTTTACTCATTCAAAGTTACAAAAGGTAGAAATAAGTCTAATGACAAGATTAATAGATGTGGTTTCACAGCTCCCAGGCAATTGAGTAAACAACGACATGCAACATTGCCTTTGCAAATTGTCTAAAGATCCAAAAATCACAAAATATGTAATGCCATTATGCATTAAATATTGAGGAAAATAATACATGCCAATAGAGCACATGCACCGAGGCCACAAAAACAGCCAGGGACTTTGAAGTTGGGATGTTTTCACAGCAGGGATTAGGTGAGGTAATGTTTTTGGTTTTCTGTGCACAAAAGACTGTTTATGGTAGGTGGGAGTCTCTTCCTCAATGCTGTGCAAATTTAACTGCCATAAGTCCCCCAGTTTTCATGGTTCAAGCCCAGGAAGGAGAATGTCATTCTTACTGCCAATGAAATATTTGTCTAGCTTTCACTGCTGCTTCATTATGTGCAGAGGAAACATTGAGGAAATGGGAGGGGCACAGGAAAGCATGTGGCTAGAATTATGGCTCGATTTGTGGGTTTCAAGGTCTTGAAGAATTGGTCATTCAGAAACTCCATAGATTATGGTTTTCTAGGGAAAAGAATGTGGTTGGGGGGGAAATGGTGACTGGTTTTTGGTGTTATTGCACCACAACAGGCTATACATTTACCTGTAATACATTTATTTACATTAACCTCAATACCATGTCCAAATCAACATACACTGAATATAGTTTTAGAACCCAGTGTTTATTTGTGCAGAGGAAGACTTTTGAGGCAGGTGGAATTTCACCAGAGCCCCTTCATTTTTCAGCAGTACTTTTCAGCACAAAAGTTTTACAAAATTTTACAAAAACAAAACTAATGGATTCTATCACAAAAAAAGTTAATAATATATTAGCAGCTTTCATTGCTGGCTATGAAACTCTGTGCAGTCACATACTGTAAAAACACATCTTGTTTGAAGAATAGAATACACAGTATATTTAATTATTTAATATTATGAATTATAGTAATTATCTAATTATTTAATTAAAAAACAAATAACATAATAGCAGAGAACATTGTATTTTATATTCCACTTCACTACATATATATTTTATATGTGATTTAAATTGAACAGTTAATACTTTTTGCAATTTGTACACTGTTGCGTGTACATACAAACAAACAAACAAACAAAAAAAAACTGTGATTCTCCATTTTAACTCTATTAAGTATATCTTTGTCTGTTAAAAATGCATGTTGCTTACAGTCCAGAACTATGTCCACCCTGTCACAACAATTTCAAGTAAAGTAAATAAATTTTCATCGCATAATGATTTCAGAAAGATTCAGAAAGATTTCTCTCCTCCACAATACATTTTAATAAATCCAAAATGTGGCAAAAACTATGCCCTTCCTATCATTCGGAGATCATGAGTTTGATTCCCGGGTGATGCTGTAACCTCTCGCAGCCGGAGGTCTAGAGAGAGCTGATTGACCGAGCTCTCTCAGAGGGGAGGGATGAGAGGTATTTCGTGCTCCCACATTAATTACGGCTCTACAGCCAATCAGGGGCGTTTGTGAGCTCGCACAAGCGGAAGGAGCGGATAGCGCTGTCCTCCAAGTGTGTTACGCTGCCCCCAACGGTGCGTGAGTAAGCAGTTCAAAATGATGCGGTCGGCTGAAAAAAAATCCAAAAAAAAGAGAAATAATGGACTCTCAAATTATTCGTTCCACAGCCCCAAAACGTAAAATAACGAAAACACTGAAATCTCTTTGATTGAGCGACACACTGACGGAATCACTGCTGTAAAGTAAAAATAAAACAAATTAACCTGCACTTTACGTTTGAAAAGAATCGCGACAGAGCAGTGTTTCTGTGTAGAGCAGAGAGAAAGAGTGTGTGTGTGTCTGTGAAGGCAAAAATAGGAGGGGTCTGTGTGTGTGTGTGGTACGGTGTCCAATGACGCGCGCACACACAGACACAAAGAAAAGGCTGATACAGAGAGAGGAAATGGATCTTTAACCTCTCTAATGAGACTTGCTTTTGCTTTACACGCACACACACACATATACAGACACAAAATAAAATGTGTTTTATGCACACGCACGTGGTCACAGTGTTATAGTAAACAGTACACGCGTGCACGGATGTTGATTATACCAGTAAGAGACGAGTACTAAGACCCAGCAGGGGAGACGATTACCCACAATTCCGCAGCACAAGAGAGAGAAAAACCGTTGGCTCAGTTGTGATCACGTGACGCTCGGCGTCAAAACAAGAAGCGCATGCGTGATACATGATACTCGGTACTCGTAAACCAAGACTTGTTCGTTTTCCAAGTCAAAATTTATTAAAAATCTTTGCTCGTCTTGCGGGACACTCGCAATCCGAGGTTTCTGTATAGGCTTACATAAGCAAAACTTACGTAAGTTACGTATAAAAGTATATAGAAACATATATTTTCCAGCACACTCAGTAAAACCTACAAGCTGCTTTACTTACAGGACTGTGCAAACAACTTGGGAACATACAAAAAAAAATAAATCATATGTCACAATGTCTATGAAAAAATTCTATATTAAAGAAGCTTCTATAAAGGCACTAAAGTTTAATAAAATAAACACAGTCAATATTTGATGTGAAAACTCTTTGCTGGACAATAATCAGTAGTGTTAGATAATCAGTAGTGTTAGATACAGATGTGTGCGGTTTTATAGGTAAAACGTGCTGGTAGGTTTTACTGAGCGTGCTGGAGTTATTCTGATAACTTGCTGTTCACTCGCTGTTTTATACTTTCATGCAAAACCCAGGAGTCCTACATAAAGTTTTTTTAAAAAATTTTTATTGTTTTCATTTGAAAACTTAGTGTGTCATGTAATATGTTGCTTTCTTTACAGGCAACATATAATAAAATGTGTACTAAAGATAATATGGTGCCTTAAACAGTACCGCATTTAGTATAATGCATTAAACATCTATTTAAAAGAAAATCTGTTCAGAACAATGTGTTTTTCATAGACTGTGAGTCAAAATAAGGTTCAAACAATAGCAAGTGATAAGAACCTATAATTTATTTGTATTTTATAAGCATCGTGATTTGTGTATTCAAGCAGCAATGGAAAAAAAATCAGAAAGAACCAAAAAGCAAATCTAAACTGAATCTGTTCAGATGATTGCGTGATGCGCGTAGGATTTAGTGATGTATCGGTCCATAGTTGAAACTATGATCCGTAAAGATCCATCGCATGCAAACTGCGGTTTAAGCTCAAAGTTCAACCATCACAGTGCAAAATACAGTTTCAGGCTTCATTACTGTGTTTTTACCGGAGAACAAATGGTATTTGAGTGAGCACATGTTCTCTTTCCCATTTAGACTGGGTTGCCAGACCAGACTGGCATAATCCCACCTAGGCACTATTGAAAACCAGTTTGATAAAAAAATAAAAAATAAATGACCAAATACCGAGCTAGAACTCATACTGGATCTCTCTTCCTTTGAACAAATGTGAAAATGTGTATTTTATTTTAAGATTTTATTTTAAACATTGGACAACTTGAATGTTGTTTTCAATTAAAGGTCCCGATACAGTATGTTCTTATTTCTTTAAAAAGGTCAGAGCTCCCCTAAGGTGTGTGTGTGTGTGTGTGTGTTTGCCCCTGCTGAAATAACCCTTAGATAATACACAATTTTTTTAATACTTCAGACTCTCTTTATTCCACTCCTCATCCAAATGTGCCATTAATACAGCAGAGCTCTTTGTTTCAGTGGGAGGAAAAAAAATCCTGAAAAGCAATTAATTACCCAAAGGCAAAGATTAAAAAATTTAATTGTTAGATCTTTTTTTCTTGTAATTATTCCCTAAATAATCCATCTACCAAGTAATTACATAGCATTGACTAACGCTGTGCAATTTAATTAATGATTCAGAATCGATTTAACTTATTAGGGTAAACATTCAGGGGTTAAATCATCTAAAATTAACAAATTCCTTAAAAACATACCATAGCTATAGTAAAAAATTTCAACCGCTTGCATGTTCTGCAAATACTCAGATTTTACAAGAGAATCTCTACTGGAGAAAAATATTATTGCTCTGTACGAGACGTGACATTTGTACGATCAGCACAGCATTTCAGTGTCCATTAGATACTTTTAGTAGGTTTAAAACCTGCAAGTATGTAGCACCAAAATCACATTGTCCAAACATTTTATCGAATCCGTAGTCTAGCTATGATTCACAGTCCTAGCATTTACGACGTATTATATATTATACATAATCTAGAGATAGAGATGATTTAAAAGTATGCAAGTTACAGTACAGTATGGTCAAATACTTCAACCATTTTATATACTGAACTCGTGCATTTGTGGTGACTGGTGTCCTCAGGATCTCTTGGAACAAATACCAACCAGATCCCAAGAGCCAACTGTACAGTTTAAGCGCTATTACTTCTCACGTAAATATCCGTTTCATACATTAGTTCATTTCTGCCTTGAAAGTAAGTGTAGGCATCGATACGACTTGATTAGGCGACTCTGACCAGGTGTCAGAAAGTGATTAAAGAAAGTAGACGTGAGTATCACATAAGCCATGGATTTATGAAAAGCTTAACTTTACACCTGTATTGTTAAAGGCTTAAACTTTGTCGCCTTGCACCTTTAGGTCCTTGGTTCGATTCCCATCCTGGGAATGTGTGCATGGAGTTTGCATTGTCTCTGCATGCTTGGTGGGTTTCCTCCGGGTTCTCCGGTTTCCTCCCACTGTCCAAAGATTAGGCTAATTGGGGTTTCGAAATTGCCCGTAGTGTGTGAATGAGCAAGTGAATGTTGACCGGATGTCCTACTATGGTTGTACAACATGGGAATGAATACAGTGGTCACCATTGGCCTCAACGGACTCTAGTTTACATTTAGGCGTTTGGCAGACGCTCTTATCCAGAGCGACTTACATTTTTGAAAATCTCATTATACATCTGAGCAGTTGAGGGTTAAGGGCCTTACTCAAGGGCCCAACAGTGGCAACTTGGTGGGTGTGGGGTTTGAACCTGGGATCTTCCGAACTGTCATCCAATGCCTTAACCACTAAGCTACCCCTGTATATGTATGGATGTATGGATGTATGGATGGAAACTTACAGAATGTGGAGAAATATATGGTGCTAGAAGGTAAATCTAGATGTATGTTGAGAGGTTTGGCTAGAACACCCTGAGAATTTGACAGTGTGAATCAAGTCCTGTCTTGCTATAAGTTCCATGTAATCCGTCTACGGTATGTTGACCTGTAACAAAGGCATGCTAGCTTATCTAGGATTGCAGTATTGTGTAATTATAGATAAACATTTTGTATTTTTTTTTTTTAATAAGGATTGTAAGAATGCTTTCGTTGTTGTCGTTCTAATAAAAACACTTTGGTGTGGAAGTGCAGCATCACGTGTACAGGGTTGCGGCTGATGTTTACAGTAGAGCTCACGTACGCAGTCAGCTCACCACAAAGAGCAAAGACTAACGAGGAATTAGTGGAACAGGAAGATGCTCGAGCGCTGCCTTGCATTACCCTCGGATATTGCGTCATGTCTCTCTCTCTCTCTCTCTCTCTCTCTCTCTCTCTCTCTCTATCCAAAGCTTGTACTCGCTCTCTTTAGTATCGTACCCTTCTTTGGTTGTCTGTTTCCTTTATTCTCTTTCTTAGAATCTCTCTCTCTCTCTCTCTCTCTCTCTCTCCTGCTCTCACTCTCTGTCTGTTGTTTCTTTGACTTCCTCCGTGAGCACTGGGTCTTCATCCTTTTCCTGTTCACCCTCACTAGCTGCTGCACAATGGCTCACTGGCATCCGGCCAATCAGATTGTCAGACACTATTAAGCGACCGAGCCAGTGGCTTTGGTTTTGTGTGTGTGTGTGTGTGTGTGTGTGTGTGTGTGTGTGTTTGGGAAGAAGGGAAGGGGGTTTCTTTCAGCTTGTGAGGCGCGCAGAGAGGCAGGACTTCTTCGAGATTTCGCATCTGGAGGAGTTTGTTTATGTCTGCCTTCAGTCTAATGATTCAGAGACTCTGGCAGCTTCGTTCCACTCTGATCCCCATCCCATCCCATCCCATCCCAGAGAGGGTATTTTCACACCGATGTAGACGGCTCTTGCACTGAGCGAAGGATTATTACATCATGCTATTTGGCTAGCATATTAAACAAGGCCTTCAAGGTCAATACACCGAGACAGCGCTCGTACAGAGAGGCTTTTGTGTAGAGAAAGTGTTGCCTGGATTGCTAAAAAAAAAAGGTTTAGAGAATTACAAACACACAAACAGTTTCAAAGCAAAACAAGATAAAAGCGCTTTCATTCATTTTAATTTTTTTAATCATTCTATGCACACACACACACACACATGGTTTTCTTTTTTTAAATGGCTCTATATTCTTCTTTTGAAAGCTTTGAACCTACACTTTCACTGGTTTTACTTCATTTAGGAGCCATGAATATAAAAGTATTATTTCTGAAAAAGTTCAGAGAGATAACGATAAACATTTAGGAGATGTGTGTCGACTTGCCTGGTTATACGGACGTGCCCCGATTTTCAATCAGGATGTCCAGACTTTATATTATCATAACCTTATGGCACCACAGACGACGGGATAATAGCGAAACAAACGATCCAGTTGTGTACCGTGATTCTTTTCTGCGGCGATTCATGTTGAGCTACACTGATTCAAAAATCTAATTTTATTACTATATTTTTATTACTAATTTATATATACTGTTTACACTCGCTCGCATTTAAGGTGGTTAAAATGCTGCTGTTCCTATATTCTCCTGTAGGTGGTGCACTGTAAACTATTCACACACTGGCAATACAATTCGAATCGGCACCCTGTGATCATGATAATATCGTATCCGCTGGTCCCCGGTGATTCCCGTCCCTACTGTATATGCAGTTACTGTATTTGATGTCGGACCTTATACACCACATTTCTGTACTATGATAAGATGGAAGGAAAGTTATTTTATTGATCCAGAAGGAAATTCCAGAAGAAAGAAAATTCCTGGAATGGCTCATTTAGTCCCTTGGCCGAGTCTACAAGCATTGTTAGAGGCGATGTCATAACAAACTAAAGTGAAACTAAAAGTGGTGGACGGGGAGGCTGATGATTCTGTAAACTAAAACTTTCATATTGGTTTTAATAATTTTTAACAAACTGGGAAGTTTTTCTGTGCAACACTTTTCTACCTTGTTCCAAGTTGTGACTGTCTACAGTACAAAAACGCAATTAAAGCATCAGTTTGCTATTTTTTTTTAAGTCTATTATTACATATGATTGATATTGAACATACTATAACGTATTTATATTTCCACAAACACAACTGCAGGCTCGTTTTGACAATACATTTTTGCGATTTGTGCTTTTTAACTCCCTTGTGACTTGAAGAAACCCTGCACAGATATGATTTAATAGCACGTGATACTGCTTTTGAAAAATCTTAAAACTGGCAGAATGGAGATATTTTACTGGTTCTGATCCCAAAATTACACCTAATCAGTATCGCAGAATATTTCATATTCCATATTTAAGTAGCTCTTAGCCATGTGAAAAGTGCACAAATTAAATTTAATCTAATATATATTCTAAGTATATTAATAATAATAATTAAGTCCACAGACGGTTACTTAATATATTTTTTTAAATCTAAAAATGCATATATTTATATAAAATATATACTGTATATATTGACATTTTAGATTTTTTAGGTTGAATACGGAACTTTAATATCAAATCAGCTGTTTCCAGTCAGATTGTAAATGTTTAATATAAAATATACAAAGCTGTTATTTATGAGAACTCAGCCAAGTTCATGCTCATCCTCAGGATCGATATTGTATCTCTGCTAGTAACCATAGCAACTAGGGATGGGAATCAGCAGTGATCACGCGATACGATATGATCACGATCCCTAGGTGCCGGTTTGATCTGTACCGCAATTGTTAGTGTTAGTGTTAGTGTATTTATTTATTTATTTATTTTTTCAATTCTAAACAAACGTCTCCTACCACACAGGACGTTGTGCTGCCTGTCAAAATGTGACTGAGATATTTTACTTAAGTTGGTTTGTTGATCTGTAATGCACTTCCAAACTGCCCCCCCCCCACCACCACCACCTCTCAGGTTCTCAGAACACTGGGCGGAGCTCTCCGCCTCCCGGCTACGTCCCGGAACGGCAGCAGCGAATCGCTCGCCAAGGATCCTACACCAGCATTAACAGTGAGGGAGAGTTCATACCCGAGACCAGCGACCAGTGTGTGAGTGGCCAGTCATACACACACACACACACACACACATTTCAGACTCAATTCAATCCATAATTTCTAATCTTATTATTAATTATACACTCAGCTGCTTTGCATATCAGACTCTACCTCACTGTTGCCCAGGTTTATGTTAATTTGAAAGTAATTTGTTTGTAATTGATGTAAATGTAAACTGGAATAAATTATTTTCGTCAAATTTTATTTAGTTTGCATATACCGTAAGAGGGCTGTCTGACATTTTCAAATCATATCCTCGTGATCATAGTAAATCAAAGGGTCTTCATCAAGAATTTCGTCAGAATTTGTTTAAAAAATGTTTCATTAAAAATGTAAATAAAACAATTTAAACTTTTCAGTTCTTTGAAAGTGGATTGTAGATGGTTCGTAGTCTCTGTAGGCGATCGCTGACTTTAGGTAATGGATCGTGAGTCCAAAAAATACGCCAAGTTTCTAAGCTTTGAGCTGCCACTAGTGGAGATCTAAATAGTACACTTTAATAGATACTAAAACCGAGGCTAAATCCCACCCTGAGTACTAAACTACTATATAGTGCTCTCTAATCTGTATACATAAAATAAAGTTTGTGTCTGTACGTTGGCCAGAAATCAGTCTTTCAATGATATCTTTAAATTTCATACATAAGAGGACCTGAAACCAGTCTCAGAAAATCTTCTGTATGTCTGTATGTCTGTCCAGCCAGATTTTGTCACAGCATCACACAAAACTGGCTGGATTAGTTTTAGCTTTAACCTTTTAACTATTTCTACACACTCTTTACGCTAATAGTTACTAAATCCAAGGCTAAATCCCACCATGAGCACTAAACTACTAAATAGTTAAGTCAGGTTTAAATGGTTTGCATCGTACCCATGAACGTGAGCAGGTTTTAGCATTTCATACGTACCGTGGTTTAATTCCAGGTGCTGGACCCTTGGAGCAGTGCAGAAAACTCCATATCCGGAAGCTGCCAGTCGCTCGACAGCAACTCGGAAAGGTCAGATCCTCCGCCACGATCTCATACACGCCATCGGAGGAGAAACACCAGCGACGTCTCCATCCTGTTATATCCGTTTATATCAGAAAGGGCTTACGGTTGGTTTTGTTGTCGTTTACCGTTTTTGTTTTATCTTTCCCCTCACAGCCCGTCACTCCGGAAGTCGCGCATGCACAGGGCCCGGAGTTACCCTGATAACAGGCAGGATTGTGCAGGTCTGTCTAAAGAAACGTCTCACGGCTTCCTTTAAAGGGAAGTTTCTCCGTATCAGAATGCTCTGTCGCTCCGGGGGGGGGGGGGGGGGGGGGGGGGGGGGGGGGGGGGGGGGGGGGGGGGGGGGGGGGGGGGGGG
>JAQMYJ010000008.1:3761091-3774200 GCA_030014305.1 Clarias laeviceps
TGCTCTGTAGCTCCGCCCCCCCCCCACCCCCACCCCACTCAACCTGCTCACATTTATTAGTGCCAAACGATTATCAAAGTGTTTAGAGCTGACGTGGTGTTTGTTGTGACGTCTCAGACAGGGAGAATCACGTGTATGATAAGATTATAGCCAAAGGAGGGACGTACCCACGGAGGTACCCGGTCTCTCCGCATCACAAAGACCTCAGCGAAGGTGAGTCGTATAGAAACGTATATGTAAAGGTGTCACGGTTCTTCGTTTTTTTTTTTTTTTTTTATAAAACTATGATATGCGCTCAGGTCGGCGGACGTTTCCACGGATACGACGTCCCCAGGGTAACCTGTTCACGCTGGTGCCGTCACGCCGCTCCCTCAACGGCAGCGAGGAGAGTCTCGGAAGCTGGCAGCTGCTCGACGCGCACTCCCGGCTCCGCCCCAAAGACCGCCCCCTGCCTCACAAGTGTAAGAGTCTGTCACGCATACGTACTGATGCACTTTTTTTCTTTTTTTTTTTTTCCTTTCAACTTTATATAACAGTCATCAAATTCAGGACCACAGTTTAGGCTGGTTAGTTAGCTGGAACTGGTTGCCGTGGTTACAGTAAGCATAGTCGTGGAGTGTTGCAGTGAGTAGACCTTATAATATTTGCAGTATAAATGAATAATATAATTGTCCTAGTCGATGTTATTCCGAGCCGCATGGTTTCTCTGAGTAACAGGCAGTGATTTGTGTGTGTGTGTGTGTGTGTGTGTTCAGCCCCCACGGCTCCTGTGACATGGAGACGAGGGAAACTGCTGGGCCAAGGTGCATTCGGACGCGTGTATCTCTGCTATGACGTGGACACCGGACGGGAACTGGCGGCTAAACAGGTCCAGTTTGACCCAGCGAGTCCGGAGACCAGCAAGGTACCCCTGTCCTCGTCCCAACACACTCACACACACACACACACACACACACACACACACACACAAGCTTTTCTGCTCAACCGAAGTCTAGAATGCATTGTTCTTGCTTTTCTGCCCCCATGAGGCCACTGTTCTGGCAGTTTTATTCACCATAAAGGGGAAGTGAGAGGAACTGAGCACTTCAGACATTTCAGTGAGAGTTTAGCAAGAGTTTAACTCTTTAAAGAGTTTACAATGTGTGTGTGTGTGTGTTTCTGTTTTGTTCTTTGTTCGGTCATGCCATCGCTCTGCTCGTTCCCCCAAACACACACACACACATAGTCTTAAATGTTTTCCTGTCTGCCACTGCAAAAACATGCGCTGTCACTTCCTGTATCTGTATGTGTGTGTGTGTGTGTGTGTGTGTGTGTGAGAAAGGAGGGGTTAAGACAGGGAGTCAGGGGAGGTAGGTGTGCGCTGTAAGATTTAATTGAACTTACAAGCATAAATATTGTTCCTGCACTTTGTTCTGTTTCCCTCAAACTCCGTGATCTCGCGCTGTCTTACCACGAATAAAAATAAATAAAAAAGGAAGTTTCTGTTCTCTAAATACGTAACCGCGCGTTCTAAGAACGGCTCTCGTGAGAACTTTCTCTTGACGTTTTTTTTTGTTTGTTTGTTTGTTTGGTTTCCGCCGCAGGAGGTCAGCACCCTGGAGTGCGAGATCCAGCTACTGAAAAATCTGCACCACGAGCGCATCGTGCAGTACTACGGCTGCCTCCGCGACCACAACGAGAAGACCCTGACCATCTTCATGGAGTACATGCCAGGGGTGGGTGCTGTATGAGTGAAGGGGTATCGGGAGTTTTATCATACACACTTACAACCTTCAGGGACGTCATGCGATAGCCGTCAATATCATTTCCGTTTCCTCAGGGTTCGGTGAAAGACCAGCTGAAGGCCTACGGGGCGCTAACGGAGAACGTGACCCGGAAGTACACCAGGCAGATCCTGGAGGGCATGTCCTACCTGCACAGCAACATGATCGTCCACAGGGACATTAAAGGTACCTACAAGTGACAGCGGTATCGTAGTGGTTATGGAGACCGGGTTCTTAAGGACAGATTTGGTATTTCGAAACGCATTTTCCGCGTAGGAAATCATGCAGATAATCCCCTAAAAATATTACCAATATTACCAATTTCCAACACTATAATCATATTTTTTTTTTTACAAATGAAAACATCTACAAAAAGTCATGTAAATGAAGTAAAATATGAAAAAACATCAATTTATGATTCCTCTTGGCACCAGCTGCCAAACTGAAGCGTCTCCTTTTTCCTTCTTGCCAACGTTCTCAGGACCCATGTCTTCACTTAATGCAAAAAAAAACAAAAACACCAAACAATATGGTAAACTCGATTCTCTTGGTTTTCCACTGACGCAAAAAAAAAAAAGGTTTGAACGGCTCTCGGGCGTACGCGCGAGTTAGCCGCCGTTCGGTTCAGTTTGGCGAAATTGCTTCTCATGCCGGGATGAATTTAAGGCGGGGCGTCGTATGCCGTGGTACCACTGTACTTATAAATATTACGAAGTTTAACTACTGTACACTCATCATAAGGGTTAATTTCATGACAATATTGGGCTTCTTTAAATTGGCTTTTTTGTTTAACGTTCATCTTTAATAGAAGAAATCCTTTAGAATTTGGTGATATTGAGCGTAACAGCACTGGGACGTTAAAATATATGTTGCCACAAGTCTGCTAAAAATCGTTGATTACAGTAAGTCTCAAGCACGGCTGAAAGTAAGAAGAAAGTCTGTACACACAGTGCGCAGTATAATGCAATATTGCACTCGAGGTCATACCGTCGTACTGAATATCAGCACGGCTGCGATGCCTCCAGTGCTCTGGCTGTGATTCAGTCACTCGTTAATCATTGTCAATCCTGATACGGAGTGCTGATATTCAGCACAGCAGCACTCGCTCTCGTGTGATATTAAGTGTAATTATGCAGCGTTCTTATAGATACGACAGTATATACCGTGACTAAGGTATTGTTTTTGAAACACGTCTAGGTGCCAACATCCTGCGGGATTCTGCAGGGAACGTGAAGCTCGGAGACTTCGGGGCCAGCAAGCGCCTGCAGACCATCTGCATGTCCGGTACGGGCGTGCGCTCGGTCACCGGGACGCCGTATTGGATGAGCCCGGAGGTCATCAGCGGAGACGGTTACGGACGCAAAGCGGATGTGTGGTAAAGCCAGAGATCATCATATGATTAGAGTTTAGAGACTGTAAGGGAAAACATTTACAGTTAACCTTCTGGGCAGTAAGTAGGCGGTTGATGGTCACCAAAACAAACTTCTCTACATTGATTCAGAGCAAGAAACGTAATGGGTAGGAGGAATATTTAAGGAGTTTGAAAAAAAAAAAAGCAACATTAAATATTTATCAAGACAAATATCAGCAGTTAAAGGAGAAATCTAGGGCACGGAGCTATTTTTACTGCCAGGAACCGAACGCATACTTTGCTCGAAGAGGAGGAGTCCACCTGATGTCGAGGGATTTCTCCCCGCGCGGTCTGATTGGACCCCGGCTCATCAGGAGAGAGCCGTGATTGGCCGAGAGCTAGCGAGTCAGATCGGAGCAGTGACCTAGAATGGTCTGAGCGTTCGGAGCCCCTGGAGTCATTTTCAGGAATCTCAAAGGAGTCTCTCTTTTTCTCGTTCTTTTTTTTTCCCTGACACACACGTATGCACCCACAAACAGAAACACAAATACACTCACTCGTGCTATCAGTGTCCGGGCCGGCGGCCAAAAAAAACACGGCTTAATTGTCAACAGCTCTGCCAGGGAAAGTTTCCACCAAAACATTCCTGCACAGCCTCTGCCCGGGAATAAGTCCCAGTTCGACAGCGTGATGTATGTGAGCGCCATTGTGCTGCTACGGTGCAATAAAGCCAAGCGCCATATATCCCGAGTCACGCCTGGTAGTGTAACGTTTTTAAACTATCCTGTCATTCATTATTTCGCTATAACAACATGTTTTTTTTCCCCCTATATATTTACGTCCAAGAATTGACCGGGACTTGTGATAAAAGTTCTCGTGAATGAAGGAGTAAAACCGTGGGACATTCAGCGAGTGGATGCCTGATACTTGAAAATCAACAGACACATCTTGGTGTGTGTGTGTGTGAGAACTGTACACACAACCATTCACCAACACCACTCACACATTATCCCACATCTCACGTACAGTCCTGACCTCGTTCCAAGCCACTCCCACATGTTTGGGCCGTTAAAGGAGTTTATTGAGGGTTAAGGGCCTTGCTTAAGGGCCCAACAGGGACAACCTGGTGGTTGTGAGATTTAATCCTAGTACCTTCTGAACCGTAATCCAATGACTCAACCCTGAACCCTGGGTTCCTGGGAGGCCAGCGTTTCAGGCGTGACTCAGCGTGTCAGACGTGACATGAAGTCCGATCCTGTCTCAGGTGTACTGAGAAAATTTTCTACCTTGATGGTGTCCAAGCACTAGCGAAACCCTGAGATAAGTGCATTAGTGCAGCCGGGGATTATATATAGAAATAAAGGGAGTTTTTACTCTCATAACTGTGTTCTGTTATACTGCACAATCAAAAGTTTGACCTGAACACCCAATTGGACATAAATATATAGAGAATAAAACACTTATAGGCCTTGTTGTTATAGGAAAATAATGAACGACAGGATGGTGTGATGGGATGTGTTACACGTTACCACCTTTAAACTGGTTGTTTTCCTATAACAGTGCAATAACGTACACAAGCTGTTCCTACATTCGCGTATCAGAACAAGCACATTCTGATAGTATACAGTAACCCTTCCCAGATCCAGCACTCGAATCCGTCTCCAGTGTAACACTGGCATCCCAGGAACACCTTTAATGGCCCAAACATGTGGGAATGGCTTAAAGCGAGGTGAGGCCTGTAGGCGGGGGATGTGGCGATAACTCCCAGCCGAGTTCCTGTAATGTGTGAGTGGTGTTGGTGAATGGTTATGTGTACAGTTCACACACACACAAAGATGCACCTGTTGATTTTCAAGGATCACTCACTGAATGTTCAACGGTTTTACTCTTTCGTTCACTAGAAATTTTATCACAAGTCCCGGTTTGACTTGAACACCCTTTGTATGTGTTTACGGATATAATAGGGATGTTCAGTAAAGTCTGACATTATTTGAGCCTGTCTAGATAATTACAGAACTTCGGCCTAGAGTTAAAATATTCAGATTTATTTCACAGTCTATCTAACTTGGGTGTAATTTGTGCGTGTCTTTCCATGTTAAGGAGTCTCGGCTGCACCGTAGTGGAGATGCTGACCGAGAAGCCGCCGTGGGCCGAATACGAAGCCATGGCCGCCATCTTTAAAATAGCCACCCAGCCCACGAACCCCGTGCTGCCGTCGTACATCTCCGAGCAGACCAGAGACTTCATCCGGCGCATCTTCGTCGAGGCCAAACACAGGCCGAGCGCAGAAGAGCTGCTCAGACACCCGTTCTCCCAGATCTTCTGCTGAGCGAGATGCAGAGATAAAGCTGAAAGCTGTATTTATGACACGGGGCAGACCAAAGCACCACACACAGCTGGGAATCACCCATTCAAGAGCGGTTAGATTTAGGCCTTCAATTAGTCCGTGCTGCATTGCTGCGTGCGTACCAGCAGGGGGCAGCTCAAGACAGCCGAGTGCTATCGATGGCACTGTCGTGGACTCAGAACTAGAGCTGCACAATAGAAATAAACATAATGAGCATAGTGTGATTGCTTTGCTCTATCCTGAGATCACAATAGGACAAAGCAAACTGCTCAACCTGTGAGTCTAAGCTCTCTACAGGTCACTGCAGATCATGTGGGTCGCAGGTTCCTGCCTTGTCCCTTGTTGTGTACCTGGTCTTGCCAGGGCTCATATCATGTTCCCTAAAGGTCAATCATTCAGGTCAAACATATTAGCGTGGTGTTAGTGGTCAGTGGGAAAGCTGCAGGCTGTGTTTCAGAGATTAAACCGGGTGTGTAGATGCCTGATGCTTTCCTCCGATCGTCATGACAGGTTTTGAGGCAACACTCTAACTGTAAATGAAATGTTCGAAATCAGTTTTAAATCTCAGATCATCATCTTGTGACCATGTTGAGTCGTCAAGCTGTTTGCTGTCATCCAAAACAAACAAACAAACAAACAAAAAAAACCCCGAAAATCTTGCCATCTCTTGGTTTAATTAGAAAAGTGAGTTGAGAAACCGCTATGTTACATAACAAGATAGTTAACTAGCATCAATTAGCGTGATGTATATTTTCTGGATTATAAGATGCACTACTTTCGGTTCTAATTCAGTATATATATCAGATATTTAAAGTTGGTGATAAAAACAGGGATGTAGTTCGAGCACTTTTTCCGGAGACAAGCATTACACATCAATAATTTATTTATATTGCACTTATTAACAACTTCAAGTTGACCAAAGTGCTTTACATAACAAATAAAGAAGACAAACATAAATAAATAAATCAGTACAAGCAAGAAACATAAATTTGAGGCCAGGGGTAGCTCAGTGGTTAAGGCATTGGACTACGGTTCGGAAGATCCCACGTTCAAACCCCACAACCACCAAGTTGCCACTGTTGGGCCCTTGAGCAAGGCCCTTAACCCTCAACTGCTCAGATGTATAATGAGATAAAAATGTAAGTCGCTCTGGATAAGAGCGTCTGCCAAAATTAAGAGCTACATAGAAATTAAAAATAAAACATAATAATATTATAGCTCAATAACATTAAGAATATAGATCAACATTGGATAAAAACAGAACATTAAGGAAAAAAACAACAGAATTTTAAGAGAATGTTATTATAAATAAAAGAAACACTATGTAACTACTACTGTATACACTAAAAATTTAGAAGTGCTTTTTTTAATTTGGAATACAGAAACAGATCGAATTTCAAGTGCTAACGAATACCGTAATATTCCAAATATAAATTTGTATATCATCTGCGTAACAGTGGAAAGATAGATTGTACTGTACTCCCCAGAGGGAGCATATAAAGCAAAAAGAGGAGAGGGCCAAAAATAGAACCCTGTGGCACCCCACAGGAGTGAGAGGCACAGGAAGAGGAGAAATCGCCAATCAGGACTGAAAACCTTCTGTCAAACTCCTGCTAATACATGAGTAAGAATGATAGAGTTTCAGTATTAAACGAATATTTTCCCATTACCTACTCTACACGGAGGGACTTTTTTAAAGTACGTTTTTAACGACCTGCTAACATCTACGCAGATGCACCTAAAATAAACGTAGGAGTACGCAAGGACGAGTTATCATATCAAAAGAAACCCTAATTTTGGATGCTGTATTATAATAAAATGTAGTTGACTTTCATTGTCAGGACGTCGCTAGAATAAAATTGACGTCGAGATAACATTGAACGATCGACCCCAAACATAACGTTGCAAATATGACCTCAAAATGACTGAATCTTTTGAACCTTTATGTGTAACGTCCATTTGCACGATCATCTGTTTGTGGTACTCATTGTTTAACACCATGAACACCATGCCCTCTAGTGGTCCAGTTGGTAAGCACATAGTGCCCTCACTGCAGTAACTCAAATATTGCTAAGGCAGTTTGGTTTAAAAATAGTTTTTTACCGTTTTTGAGACATTCTGTTGTCAGAAGCATTCGTTCAACGTCATCCCATTGTCATGTAGTCAGCTTTGTTCCGTTGTCATTTCATCAAAGTCAATCTAACTATCAAACAGAACCCAATATCAATCCAGTCCTAATGTGAGTAATGTTGCCAAATTAACGCTCTGACAACCAAACATTTCGATCGGGACACCAAAGTCGTTTGAGGAGTCAAGCGCCCATGAGCAAATTAAAATGGAATAACTTTTTTAAATTTGCACTTGGGTTATTATAATAATATATATATAATCATAATAATTATATATTATTCCCTTTTCTCCTTGAAACCAAAATGATGGAGGTGTCTGTCTTCCTGTCTCGGCTGCCAGTTTTAGATGATCATAACATTTTTTTTTTACTTTAGTTATGAATCAAATAAGTAAAAATGTATATCCCACAATCCTTGATGTAAATATTCAGAAACAGCTGTTGATGGATGTTTTTTGAACAAAACAGATCTGAGGTCACTCCGGATTTCAGTTCCTTTTACAGTTCACAGCGCTGCCTCGAACTTGCAATGCAAGCAAGGTATCATGTGTTTTACTTATGAACGTCTGTTGTCATATTTACTCAGAGCTGGTGTTTGCTCTTCTAGATAAAAAATACGCCAAAGAACATTCGCCAAATTTCTCAATCGGCAGAGGTGTTTAAAAGCACGTTTTGTTAAACCCAGGTGAAGGAAGTTGTGCCTTAAGCTCTGCAGAAGTGTTTTTTATTTTAATTTTAATTTTTATTATTATTAATATTTTTAAATGCACTTTTGTAAAAATGAATGTTTGTTATATTTACCATATTTTCATTTTTTTTCCATAATGTGAAATCTGTTTCACTTTTATTTATATCCCAGTGCTCAGCTGCCGTTTTTTTTTTTTTTTTTGCATACACAAATATTCATTTATAATTATATTTTTATATCGATTTTCTATATGAAGATGTCTTACGAAATACGAAACCTGAAACCTGAGACGAGACGGGTGTTGGAAACCCCGGGGAAAAACAAAAAGAGAAACAATGTTAGCAGCTGGTTTTGCAAAGACATTTTGTGCACCTCTGAGTGGAAAAAGGCGCTCCGGTTGTTCAACCCAAGCAGAAACGCAGAGTGTGTGTTTTTGCGTGTATGGTGTGTATGTGATTGTGTGAGTGCGTGCAGGGCCCAGGACAAGAGAGCGTCGAGGTTGTTTCTACAGGATGGCTTGAAGATGTGTGTTATAATCAACATTGACGTACACATAAGCGCACACACACATAAACAGTGCCATTTATAACTAATTAGCATAGAAAGTGTTGGATAATGTAGGATGTCGAGAGGCAGGTAACAGTATGTGCGTTTACATTCCGACCCTCAGTCGGACCTGATCGGAATGAGACTGATCATTTACTGATCAATGAGGATGAGAAGAACGGTGTAAACCTTTGATGATCTTTTCAATAGCTAATTATTAACCGTGTAGACCCTTCAGTTCAACGTCCTCTTTCTGTTCAACATTACCTCACCTGAGTTTCCAGGAACAAAATTTCTCACTGAGAACAAGCCGCGTCTCTGCGTCTCTGGATGTGGAAAGAGCTCTGATTGGCTCACATTTCATTACTTAGTAAAGCGTCTAACCAATCATCGATGAGGCTGATATGATTGGTCCTTGTAACCAGTCATAAGGCAAAGGGCGGGATTTATCGGAAAATATGGGAAGCCTGATCTAAACCTGGAGAAAAATACTAGATTTCAGTCGGATCTGAGAAATATTGTCCATATAAACGTACTGAGTGAGTGAGAGAGATTTTTATTGGCTTTAGAAATTTTTTTTTGAAAAAAAACTGAAATTAGTACAGTATTATCAGGTTTTGTCTGAATGACGAGACATTTTTTTCGATTTACGCTCATGAAGTAATCACTAAATACAGAAGTAGAAAATAATAAAAACAGACATTTAGAGCCTGTTAACGTCACATGACTTTACATTTGAGACAGAAGCTTATTAATGATGTCTGCATCCTGTACAACTTTGTGAAAAAGCGCTATCTACCCTCTTTCTCATACATGACTTGGCAGATGGTTGTGATTGGCTTGTGACACTGTGGGCAACAGCACAGCCCGATTCGTTTCTCTTTGCTCACCTCCATTAGATGGCCGTGGCACCAGTGAGAGTAGTACTTGCTCTCTCATGCGATATCGTAATATGTCTTGTCCTGGAAATTTCCATTTTTTTTAACCTACCCAGTAATATTTCCTTCAGATGTTAACACTAGTTTTCTCTACTGTACTGTACTGTTCCTGTTTTGTAGTTTTATTCCATATGAAAAACGACTTCCTCCTCCTCCTTCTTCTCAACTTTCAGACTGAACCTTGTAATGACGTGTGAACGTGAACGAAAGACGTGGGTGATGAACGTGTTAAGACGCAGGTGGACACCAGAGCGCCCGGTTCCACTCAGCTCGACGGCTTTGTTTAGCTCAGGGTTCGAGTGACACGTGCCCACGATGAGGGCACAAAGATTTGCCTGACCGATCACTGTCAGTGTCCCGATTTACTTTGGTGATCGATCGTTTCAGTTTTGGCTGCTATTGTGGAGGTTTTTATTTTCTTTGGCAGCTAGTTATCAGTATTGTACCAATGTTAAACGCGCACTCCTCCGAGTGATTTGTTCGCTAGTGTTGGGAATCGTGAGAACCCTGAGGTAAGCAAAAGACTATAAAGCAATAAATGAAATATGTAATGATGATGTATCATGACATAGGACTTGCAGTGCAAAGTCTAATGTATTAAAGTCATTTACAATAAAATAACTATGCTCTTAACTGTCTCTTTGTCTTCAACTAATATTTAATTATTTCCAGTGTTTCTGATACACATCAGGTAAAATATATTTAAAGGCAAAAGATACACCTTCACAATTTAGTCATTTTCAGGTTGAATAGGAGGTTAAATACAGTTCTGAGAGTTAAAAACTCCATTTATTTCTATTTATAATCCCCTGCTACACTAAAGCACTAATCCCAGTGTTTCACTAGTACTCGGACACAATCAAGGTAGAAAGTTTTCTCAGTACATCAAACCCATGATCGGACTGCCTGCTTCATGTCTGAAACGCCGGCCTCCCAGGAACTCCTTTAATGACCCAAACATGTGGAAATGGTTTGGAGCGAGGTCAGGACTGTACAGGTGGATGTGGCGATAACTCCCAGCCGAGTTGCTGTAACAAGCAGGTGGTGTTGGTGAATGATTGTGTGTATAGTTCCCAAAGACAGACTCGTCTCTTCCGCAGGTTGGCGTCAAGTTATAGGGTGATTTTCAAGGATCAGGTGTTCCACTCACTGAATGATCGCTGGAACGACTGCAGTGGGCTCCGAGTCACCTCTGACGGGATCGTCATTCATGAACGTACATCCTTCTTTAAAAAGTTTGCACCATTCAAATGTTTTACCGTAGAAAAGAGTCTCATCACCGTACTGTGTTTGAAGTCTTCAGATTTCAAATGTCAATCAGCTTCTATGCTTTCATTCACCAGCCAGAAAATGCGTCCCGGTTTGACTTGAACAGCCCTTGTAGATTTCAAAGTCCCAATGTTTTAAGAAAATAACTGTCATTAAAAGGACTTGTGATCATATATAGTAAATAGAAAAAAAAAACATTTTTGTTTTAAATCTGAGGTGCCAACACTTACTGTATATAGGATTTATGATTTTCCACTTCCTGCTACAGCAACGGGGGGTGAATTTTCTACAGAAAAAGCAGAGGTCAGACCAAACTGTAATGAAAAAAAAAAAAAACACCTGATGGATGAGACACCGCATGTGAAAGATCTGCATTTTGTTCTGCTTTTGTTTACTTTAACCCTGCATTGATATACACTGACACTACCCCAAATTAATAAATTATAAATGAAAAGTTATTTATTTATTTATTTATTTTAGCTTTGATTATACACACACTGTGGTGTCCAGTTTACGTGTGAAAATGATTCCTCATGCTCCCAGAAACACTCTTTCCCAATTTGAGTCCTGGAACATGGCCGTGCCATCAGAGAAGAAAAACTCCATAGATGTGATAACCTGGTCATTCAGTACATTCAGGTCGTCAGTTGACTTATTTTTATTGTCACACACCGTTGCTGAGTCTAGACTTACGAAACTGAAGCAACTCCAGATCATAACACTGTCTCCAGAGGATTGTACAGTGGACACTATGCATGATAGGTGCATCGGTTCATGTGCTTCCCTTCTTACCCTGACACGCCCATCACTCTGGAATAGACTCAATCTGGACTCATCAGGTCACATGACCCTTTTTTCATCGGTCCAAAGTCCAGTCTTTATGCTCCCTAGCAAACTGAGTCTCACTAACAAGTGGGTTTCTTATGGCTGTTAAGGTCTTATCACATTGTGCGTCACATGGAAATGCTCTTACTTTCACTATTAAACGTGGTTTCTACTGAACATATTTTTTTTACAATACAACATTAAGTAATTTATGATTTTTTAATTTTCATTCACATTTCTGTGAAATGTAGGCTGTCATTGACAGTTCAGCTTTATCTTTCTTGGTTTTAATAATGTGTTGGACAGTTCTTTACCCAATTTCCTGTCATTTTAATGTTTTTTTTCCCGGGTAATAATTTGACCCTTCTGAAATGGTGAGTTTTTTGGGGCCAGGCAGTGTAACTAGGTGACCTCTATATTCCCAAGCTTATGCCTTATCTCTTGTCCATATATTAGTGTTTTGGGAGTAAAATTATTTTCCCTGCTTGCATTTACCTATTAGCAATGTTGTCGCTAAAAGGTACTGTATATATGAAATATTGCAGTGTCTGTCAATGTCCTTCTCATAATAGTTTTTCTGCAGTGTGTACACATACAGGTCGTGTTAACTACTGTTCATGTTCTGTCATATCAGTATTGTTATGCTTTAACCAAATAATATATTGTAAAGCCACCTTCTCTATATTACCCAGAACACATACATTCTCCACCGTCAGGAATACTGCCATGTCAGACAGAGCCAGTGTGTGTCTGTGTGTGAGAATATGTGCGAGCTGACAGCATGTTGCCGAGCTCCTTTGGCACCGGCGTCTCTGTCTGTGTTCATGCGGAGCCGGTCCGAGGCGCTAAATAACCCGCTGACTTTATGAATAGACTCCATTGTGGCATCTGTAAAGAAGCTGCTCGATTGATGCCTTTTCTGTCTGAACTAAAAGAGAAGATGGAGTGAGAGAGAGATGCACAATAGAGCCGGATGGAATGAGACCTTCACAAAGGTTCCTTTCCGTGATTGGTGTAAACGCATATTGGCTTTAGGGTTGCTTCTTTACAGCGCTGTTTTTCTCCATGTTGGGACAGTTAGCACTGAGGACAGACCTGAAGTCAAACAGTCTGTTAAGTACTACACAAATGATATAGAGTACTACACAAATGATATAGAGTACTACGCAAATGATACAGAGTACTACGCAAATGATACAGAGTACTACGCAAATGATACAGAGTACTACGCAAATGATACAGAGTACTACGCAA
>JAQMYJ010000008.1:3781622-3794944 GCA_030014305.1 Clarias laeviceps
TGATATAGAGTACTACACAAATGATGTAGAGTACTATGTTACTGACCGGAAGGTCGGCGGTTAGCTCCCCAGCTCCCCCAAGTTGCTATTGTTGGGCCCTTGAGCAAGGCCCTTGGCTGACCCTGTGCTCTGACCTCAGTTACACTGGGATATGCAAAGAAAGAATTTCACTGTGCTGTAATGTATATGTGACAAATAAGGGCTTAACTTAACTCATTTACCTCTGAAACACCGGCCTCCCAGGAACTCTTTTAATAGCCCTAACATGTAAAAGTAGTTTGGAATGAGGTCAGGCTTCATTCACCAGAAATGTCATCACAAGTCCCAGTTTGACTCGAACGCAGTTGCATGTTAAATAAACATTTCCTTACAGACAAATTCACTACTCAAGTGTAACATATCACAATGAAGCGAACACCTGGTGACCAATCAAAAGCGAGCATTCATCTAGTATAACGCATGGTAATGTTTGTGTGTTGGTGCTGTGCTGAGATGAATAACTCAGATGTAGATGTGTTCATGGCTTCCCTCATGGCTAATCTCAGCCACCGAGGCTGGCATTGTGTGTGTGCATCAGGGCTGCCATCTCGCCCATTGTGAACAGAGCAGGCTTTAGAAGATCTGCTGCTGACTCACGTCATTCTCGCCATCGCTGCTTTTATTCAATGGTGCTTCACAACACGCAACAACTGAGCTTGGGGGTACATGCTTATTTTTAGAGGGTTTATGACTTGTTAGTGGTGTCATTATGTACAGGAATGATGACATGGCAAGATGAGTAAGGAACAAAACACTTTTTAAGGCATGTTGTGATTGGGAAATGATGAAAAAATTATAAAATCAAATAATTAAAAAAAATCCAAAACAAACATGAAAATATTGTTAAAATTTCTATTTAAGTTTTTTTTAATTAAAAGAAGAAAAAAAAGACATTTTGATTGTTACATAATAAATGCACTGTCAGTCCTTATAATATGAAAGTAGGGGAGTGCAAACTTTCGCACACAGCTATATCCGTTTGTTCCAGGTCTTTAGGCTTTATCCGCTTATTTAAGACCTAAAAATCAATGCTAAGGGGAATAAGTAAATCTCTAAATCTGTTTAATGAACACACACACACACACACACACACACTTGATCTGCCAGGGAAGTCTGGGTATGGATTTGCCTTGTATAGCGATCAGTCCATGAGCAGCTCATTAGCATTTAGATGTTGTTCTCAATCACTGCTACTCACTCACACACACACTCACACACACACTCACACACACACGATTCTTTGGTTATTTCTCTTACATAAAAGACTCAAGAAGTCTATCTGAGAAAGAAGAAAGCTGTAAAGACTTTGCTTTGGAAAATGCTTACAGACTTGTTTGCCTTGTGGTTTTAAACTTTTGAACTCTTTTCTCTTTCTCTCTAAATGTTTACTGTCTGAATGGTCTTCCCTCAGTTACGGCGTCTGAGGCAACCACGCTTACTCCCTTAGCAATCCACTCTGCTCTCTTATTAATGACGCCACTACTCTAAACCTAAAGCACAAATTAGCTGAGGACGCGCGCTGGAGACGCTCCAACACTCTAACAGCGCTGTTAGCATTCACGCTGTAGCTCTCTTTTCGCTCACATGGCTCTTACTAACTCCTACCTGTCAGCCATTTATCCTTTCTTCCACCTGTAAGCCATTTGGCTGCTCTTATATCAAGGCAAAACAATAGCAAAGCAGTAGAAGTTGTAGTCCAAGCTTTACACTGAAATATATTTAGGCTTGTAGCTTTCAGCTTTATAATGGAGGTCTTTGGACACGGAAAACTCAAAAATGTGTCAGATTTCATTCTTTGTCAAGTCAACCACATACACACATTCTCAGTTAGTGTGAGCATCCATTCCTAACATTTCCATGACAAAAAAAAGAAACAACAACAAACTGCTCAGACGTACCTCAGAATAGAAATTTAATCCGTTTTGGAGATGAGTTCTACAGGTGAATTTTCATATTGCAAATTTTAGGCATTTTCCCATAGGAAATAATGTAAATGCAGATAATCGGTTCCAGCCACCCAAACATATTACCAGTATTACCCATTTCCAACAGTATAATTATATTTTTTTGCATATTAAAACAATCAAAACATTGTGAAAAGAATTGCAAATTAAGTAAAATATGAAATAAATAGATAATAATAATAAAATAAACCTCACTTAACCTTAATGTATGATTCCTCTTGCCACCTGCTTTAAAAAACTAAAAACTAAAAGTGGCTTTGTTTTCTTCTTGCTACCGTCCTTGCTAACAATCTTGGAACCCATGGTGCTATGTCTTCACTTAATCTTGCACAAATTGCATTAAAATAAAAAAGTTTTGAACGACTCCTGGATGTACCCGCAACTAAGCCGGTATTTGGGTCGACTTGGTTCGTTTACCTGTTTGCCGAAAATGCTTCGTATGCTGAGACAAATTAGTTGCAAATTTCAGTTCTTAAGGCGAAAATTCATGAGCCTGGGAGTCCGTATGCCGAGGTGCCGCTGTATTTAGAGTCGAGTTAAATGCCCACAGTAACAAATTAATACCGAAAGTATATTCGGTATTCAGACCTTAGATGTAACCTAAAGACCACGAAGGTAAAAGATGTAGAGAATGGACTAACTATGTTATTGCATTCTTTTTGCAAGTGCAACTGTGAGGTATGGGATAGCTAATCACTGATACCATGCCATATTATAATCTTTAAAAATCACTGTATTAGTAGCTATCTTCGATTTACAGCGAAAGAGAACAGGCATTTTAGCTGACTTTGGAGCTCCGTTTCCGGATAAAGGACGCCCCATTGCTGTCCCCATTCTGTTTTTGAACTTCATCATTTGTCAACGAATTAAGCTTTTAGCCAACTGTATTTCAGGAGCTGAACTAAGCGGTATACAGTAGATGATGGATGGTGGAATAGATGGATGGATGTGTCTGTCTAATGCTGCAACATTTATGTTTCTATCTAACATTATACATAATCAAGGAAAGCCCTTATGCTGTGCAACTGCACCATCTCTAACATTTAATTCTATGCCCTGGACCTTCAAGTGTTTTGCCCCTAGTTTTGCAGCGTATCAGAATGTTTTAGATTAACAAGTCCCAAATCAACACCAAAATGGTTGCGGGAAAAAAAACAAAACTTTTGGCCCTGGTACGCCAGCCTTTTGATCTAAACTCTGTGGAGTGAATTGAAGAGGGAAGTCCACTTGAACAAAAGGAGCTTCAGAAGGTCTGCCTGAAGGAGCGTCCAGGATTCCTCTCCAAGTGGAATGGACTGTATGGCAAAGATGAGACAGCAGTTTAGCAATTCAACATGTTTTTGTGTGTGTGTTTGTGTGTGTGATGTTTCCAGGATTAGCACAATGGAGAAGACAGACTCACACTCTGCAGATTATGCAATCACACCAGTGCTCTTTTAAAAAATGCCCACACACAGGGTGAGACGTGGAGTTATACCAACAATTACACACAAGACTGTTTCATTTCACTCTCACATCTCTCACTTTCTTTCTGTCGCCATGGCTTTTTTTTCCTTGAGGGATGAATAGAATTTTTGTGTCTCCATGTGGCCCCACCGTTCATCACACACATGCACACACACACTCACACACACACGCTAAATAATGAGAAAGAAAGATGTTTGTCACTGACTGGACAGGCATAAACAATTCCTGCACAAAGAGTTAGAGTGACACACACAACTTCTGCTCCCCCACTTTCTCCCCTCCTTTCCTCTCTCCCCCTCTTTCTACCCCTGTCTCTCTATAAAAGCCTTCTCTCCACTCACCCACTGCCCCATTTAACCCTCATCATGGATAGCCAGCGTGTCTTCTCGTCCTACCGTAAGCGTTTCGGGACTCAGAGCAGCCCCTCGGCCCCGCTCATCACCAGGAGCCTCGGGCGTCTGTCCCTGCACAGCACCCCACGCCACACGGTCCTGTCCAGCCCCAGCATTTCCCGTCTGTCCCTGGGAACCGAGAGGCTCGACTTCTCTACGGACTCGCTGCTGAAGGCTCAGTACCGTGAGACGCGCACCAATGAGAAGGTGGAGATGATGGGCCTGAACGACCGCTTCGCCAGCTATATCGAGAAAGTGCGTTTCCTGGAACAGCAGAACAAGGTACTAGTGGCTGAACTGAATCAGCTACGTGGGAAGGAGCCGAGCCGGCTTGGGGACATCTACCAAGAGGAACTGAGGGAGCTGCGCAGGCAGGTGGATGGCTTGAACAATGCCAAGGCACGGCTGGAGATTGAGAAGGACAACCTCGCGGCTGATTTGGGCACACTGAAGCAAAGGTAAAGCAGGCTGAATGGATAGATGGATGAATGAATAAATGGATGGATGATAAATGGATGGGTAGACTGGATGTGGGATGGATGGGTGGATCTACATGTGGATTGAGGGATGTCAGTATGGATTAATGGATTGGTGGAGGGATGGGTGGATCCAATGGATGGGTTTAAGCTTGGGAGAGATTGATCAGTAGTTGCATGGATTGGTGGAAGGATGAATATATTAGAATCGATTGTTAGAAGATTTGTTTGGCAATTGGGGAGGCTGGATGAGAACGATGGTTGATGGATGATGAAAAGTTGAAGAAATGGATGGATTTGATAAAGAAATAATTAACTGATTGGTGGTTGGATTGGTGGAAATGATGGCCTGATGGATGTGTACCAATCAGTGTACCAATACCGTCAAAGAAATCTTGCAATCTTTTGAAATTTCGATGGAGTTTTTTTTCATTGGATGATTTTTACTGTATAGTAAAAATGGATGACTTTTTACTTTTGATTATTACTTTAAAATAAGATTAGTTCTAAAGTTCGGCAAACAGAACTTAATGAATGAAGTTTGGTATGAGTGGGAGTGTCAGACTGGTGCATGCCAGAAGACAAAGCACTGATGGAATGTAAAAAACAGCAGATGGGTCCCTTACAAAAAAAAAAAAAAAAAAACACCCTCAGAGATCATCAACCCTGCTGAGATGCATCCAGTCAATCTGTCCTCACTGACCAGTAACAAGCAGACAAGGAAAACTAAGCCAGATTTTTTAAACGTGATAGCCCTGAAAGTGTTGTATAGTGATAACACTACACGAGCATTTGCTCACACTTTCACCTAGCTGCCTGGTCCCTGGAGCTGGTGGGTTTTGGGGGCAGGGAAGGGAGGATCAGGCTCACAATTGAATAGAGGTGAATGAATGAAATGTGCAGAGGGGCATTGTGGCCTTCACAAAGAGTCTAATGCCGGAGGGGGATGTCCTGCTGCCCCAGCAACAATTCACTTTTTTTTTTCTATGCTGGTGTTAAACATCTGCATGTCCACATCTACACGTATAAAGATCTCTGCTCAAACTCTTGTTTTACTTACTTTACAACAAACTAAACATTAGGACTTCTCAATATTCAAAACAGTTCATTCAGTTAAGTTCATATCACATTATCTCTTAAACCTCAATTTTTTTTAAGTGAGAGAGTAATAAAATGATGGAGTGCTGAATTTGAGGTATTGACTTTGATTAGGAAACATGATAGTTTAAAACAACTTTGCTCTTCATTCATCCTTTCATTCATTAGTTTAATTTATAACCAAAAACTTATTCTGTTTAAAAACTGACTATAAGAGTGTTGGTTTGAACTTCAACAAAAAAACATTTCTAACCATCACTTACTTGGTGATTATGTCTTTTCCTGGAACGTTTTTCCTATAGAGTCTGAAAATTGGCCAAAGGAATGTGGACACCTGACTGTTACACCCATATGTGGTTCCTTGCCAAACTGTAGAACATCTCTGTATGCTGTAAAATTTTATTTTACCTTCACTATAACTAAGGCACAAACCTGTTGTCCTAGAATCCAGCTCCAATGTTCATTTAGACATTAGAATCTCCAAGCGTTTTGTGTTTTCTTTGTGTAACATTCTGCAAAGTTTGGTGAATTCAATGATTCTGCACAGAACCATGATAGAACTCAACCCCACTGAACACCAACTGGGAACTGGAGCCTCCTTAACATCCCAACATCAACACCTGATGCTCCTATACGGTTTGTACACTCCAAAATCTAGTCAAAAGCCTTCCCAGTGGAGCCAGGGTTATAATCCCAAATTAAGGGGATCGACTCAAAGGTCAAAGTACTGTAAATTTGTTCATTTCCTTTTGGCCATGCAGTCTACATAGGTAACATGACTACAGTGAGCAAAACTTATAATTGGAAGAGTAAAATAGAACATGAATTACTTAGGAGTTTAAGAAGGCATGTCCTGTGGTACTTTGGACTGATTCATTACTTTAGTGCTACTGCTTTTATTGAGGTCCTAATAAAAGAAATGAAGTCACTGCAACTTTCTTTCCTGTAGAGGTCTACTTTATATTGCTCTCCAGGGATTCTGAAAGGAACCTGCTCTCACTTGCCTTAGCCTTGGTTTACATGAGCAATGCTCAGTTTGAGCTGATTTACTGGGTTTGCAGATTTTGGTTCATAGCACCTTTATAACCTTTATGATTCTTGATTATCATAAAATATGGCTTGGTTGAACAATTGTTTTAATATCCTTCGTCATATTTCATTTTATAAGGCAGTTGTAGATCAGAGGGTTATGGCTCTCGGTTACTGATCTGAATGTCGGTTGTTCAAGCTACAGTACAGCTTCAACAAGTTGCCACTATTGGGCCCTTGTGCAAGGCCCTTAACCCTCCTCAACCCTCCTTAAAATCTCCTCCAGGCGTGGCATGTCATGACTGACCCTGCACACTGACTTCAGGTTCCTAGTAAGCTGGGATAGGCGAAGAAAAGAATTTCACTGTGCAGTAATGTAATGTATATGTGACAAATAAAGACTTAACTTCACAGCGGTGCAAATGGTTTAACCCATCCCATCTTAGATAATCTCATTTATCTGTCAACATTTTCATATCTCTGAGTTCCTGTGCTTAGTAAAGCCGCCTTCTTTTTTCGTCTTCTACTGCTTGTTCTTTCTTCGGCTGGTCACCACACATTTGATTTGGCACAGGTGTTTTTGTTTGTTTTGTTTTTTTATCTCTGATGCACTTCCTATCACATTCCTCCCCATTTTATCCGGCCTTGGGAACAGCACTGACTTGTGCAAATTAAACCCTGTTCTTCCGCAAGACAACCAGAGATACCCAACTGTCCTAGGCCTACTAAAGACCTACTTGAAACTTAATGGTAAAATATGGGTCAAGTACAATCAAGCTGCAGAGAGAATGTATATACAACGGGCCTTCGAGACAAACCAAGACTTTTTGCTGAGTGAAGGCGTAAAAGTGATTGAGATTTACAGAAGACAAGCACAGTACGGTGATTAGACTTACGCAGTAAAACATGTGAATGATGCAAGAATTTTAAAGAAGGCCATACTGTATGTCCGTGAAGAGACTGCAGTCGTTTTTGTGAACATTCGGCGTAATAACGTAAGCTAAACAAATAAGTGTTGTAATGATAATTCAAGACCGTAAGCTACAGGACACAGCAAACGACTTGTCGTGACTACAGTGGATTTATGCAAGAAACTGTAAGAACTGTTGAACTTTGATGTTGAAAATCAAACAAGAGACAAAGAATTCAACGCACGTCCGAGTCGTGAGTAACACTGTGTAATAAGAGAGATACGCGTCAGAACTTGTGGAATAACATGCCATGTACATGTAACACTTGATCCTTGAAAAACTTGATCCTTGAAAATCGATGGAGAACTTGTTGCCAACTTGCAACAGAGGCGCATCTGTCTGTGGGAACTGCACACACAATCATTCTCCAACGCCACTTGCACATTACAGGAACTTTGCTGGGACTTATTGCCACATCCCCCATACAGTCCTCACCTCGCTCCAAGCCATTTCCACATTAAAGGGGTTCCTGGGAGGCCGGAGTTTCTGTGTTTTTTTGAAGCCTACGATCCGATGATGGCCCCGACCTACTGAGAAAACTTTCTGGTCCAAGCACTAGTGAAATGTTGGAATCTTTGTTTTTACTCTTAGAACTGTGTTCTGTTATTCTGCACAATCAAAGGTGTTGCCGCTTTTGGATGTGTTTGTGTGAGTATGTAATCTGCGATGGATGTTCTGTATATTTATTTCCGAAATCTGACTTTGTTGCAGACTTCAGGACGAAACAACGCTGAGACAAGATGCAGAAAACAGCCTGAATGCGTTCAGACAGGCGAGTAACCCAAGTGCTGCTCAAACACACACACACACACACACACACACACACACACACACACACACACACACACATGTGGAGACTCCGTCCCCAAATATTAAACAAACACCTCACAGAAACCTTCATATCTATAATTACACAGGGTTTTTAATTGTTGTGAATGAATATGATGAATTCATTATACAAGTCCATGTGTAACTTAATGTTGACCTGATAATGTGTTAGACAGAGTGCTGTAATATAGGCATCTCTCTCTCTCTCTCTCTCTCTCTCTCTCTCTCTCTCCGTGTCAGGATGTGGACGAGGCGGCTCTGAACAGGGTGCAGCTGGAGCGGAAGATCGAAGCTCTCCAGGACGAGATCAATTTCCTGAAGAAAGTCCACGAGGAGGTGAACTGTCTCTCATCGTGTCTCCTGCTTTACACCGGAGGCCTGAGCTTGTGTCACAGCAAGACAGGAAAGACTTCTCAACTCTCTCTCCCTCTTTCTCTGTCCATCTCTCTGTCTCTCCCTGCTTTTTTTTTCTCTTCTTCTCTCTCCTGCTTTTCTCTCTCTCTCTCCATCTCTCCTCCTTCACTCTCTGTCTGTCTGTCTGTCTCTCTCTCCTTCCTTTTCTCCCTCTGTCTGTCTCTCCCCCCTCCTTTTTTCTCTCTCTCTGTCTATGTCTGTTTGTCTCTCTCTCTCTCTCTCTCTCTCTCTGTCTCTCTCTTTAGGAGATGCGGGAGCTGCAGGACCAATTGAACGCCCAGCAGGTCCACGTGGATCTGGACGTGTCTAAGCCGGACCTGACTGCGGCACTGAGGGAGATCCGGGTTCAGTACGAGGCCATGGCGACCTCCAACATGCAGGAGACTGAGGAGTGGTACCGCTCTAAGGTTAATCACACACACACACACACACACACACACACCACTGCAGACAAACACACATATATGTATGTCCTTACACAATACAAACACGCACTCAAACACCCATATACATAGTTTTATGTCTTAACAACATACTCTCATGCTGGTGTGTGTATCGCGTGTCCCAGTTTGCGGATCTGACCGAAGCGGCCAATCGGAACGCAGAGGCTCTGCGGCAGGCGAAGCAGGAGGCCAACGATTACCGCAGACAGATTCAGGCAGTGACGTGTGACCTGGAGTCACTGCGTGGAACCGTGAGTCACACTCTCACACTCACACACTCACACACACTCTCACAGATAGATTCTTTTTGCGATTACTTACACACTTTGGTTCATTATCACAAAATGTCACAAAACACTTGGAGATAAAAATCTCAATTTCAATGTCAAATGAAGCTCGATTGAAACACACACACACACACACACACTCTCTCTGTGCTAGAACGACTCTCTGGAGCGACAGCTGCGTGAGCTCGAGGAGCGTTTCTCCACGGACACGGCGGCCTACCAGGACACGGTGGTGCGCCTTGAAGACGAGATCCAGGGTCTGAAGGAGGAGATGGCGCGACACCTGCAGGAGTACCAGGACCTCCTCAACGTCAAACTGGCGCTGGACATCGAGATTGCCACCTACAGGAAGCTGCTGGAGGGAGAGGAGAGCCGGTGAGGACACGGGGACATGCGGGGGTTTAAATGTTAATGACTAAAAAACAGGCAGATCAATAATTTGTGTGTGTGTGTGTGTGTGTGCTGTCAGGATCACTGTTCCTGTGCAGAGTTTTGCCAACATTCAATTCAGAGGTGAGAGAGAGGACTGTGAGACCTGGTGAGGTCATGTGACCGACAACATGGAGACAGATTCAGTGATATTTATGATTCGTTTCTTCTTTTCTTGTTCTGCTGTAATAAATGTCCTTTGTTTATTCCTCATTTATCAGAGACCAGCATCGACACTAAAACACCTCCTGAGAGTCTCACTAAGAGGAGCATCATCGTCCGAACCGTGGAGACGCGTGATGGAGAGGTACGTCTGTCTCTTCCTTCGTCCCTCCTTCCCTACCTTGCTATTCATTCTTCATTTTCTTGTTCTTTTCTTCTGTGATATATCAAACAGTTGATTAATTATTTAATCAGTTAATTAATTAATTGATTAATTGATTAATTCCACAATAAATAAATCCTGTTTTCTTTCTTCTGTGCTCCTTTTATTATTTTGTATCTTTCTTTCTTTCTTCCTCCTTTTCTTTTTTTCCTTACTTGTTACTTAATTCTATTTTCCATACCATTATTTATTTATTTATTTATTTATTTATTTGTTTGTTTGTTAGTTTATTTTTTCTTCCATTGTATTATTTTGTAATTGTCTTCTCCTCCATTCTTTCTTAAATTTTGTATTTCTTTCATCCACACTGTTTCTTTTTTTCCTTTCTGGATTCATCCCACAGTTGGTTAATTGATCAATCAATCATTTTATTGATTAATTGATTAATTTCACAATTAATTATGTTTCTTTTATTATTTTCTTTCTTTCTTTCTTTCTTTTTTCTTTCTTCTATTTTTTTAAACATTATTTATTTGTTTGTTTGTTGATTTTGTTCTTCTCCTCCATTCTTTCTAATATTTTGCATTTCTTTCACCCAAACTTTCCTTCCTTCCTTTGTTTATACCACAGTCAATTAATTAATTCATCAGTTAATCTGTCTTTTTTTTTTCTTCCAGTGTTTATTAATTTGGTATTTTTGTCTTTCTTCCCTTGCATTCTGTCTTGCATTTTGCATTTCTTTTGTCCTAAGAGTTTTTTCTTTTTTTAATCTGTTTCTTTCTATCTTTTTCATCTCCTTCCTTCCTTCCTTCCTCTCTAGCCCTCCCTTTGTGATTCTTGCAATACCTTCCTTGCTGTTCATTCCTTCTCTTCTTTTGTTCATTTATTCTGCGATACATTCCACAGTTGATTAATTAATCAAGCAATTAATCAATTAATTAACTAATTAATTGATACATTTATTAATTCCACTATTAATTCTGTTTTCTTGCAATTCTTTCTTCCTTTTCCAACACTTACTTTTATTATTCCTATTTCTCCTGTTCTTTGTCAGTCCCTGTGTAAGTCCATGTAACACATACTGTACAGCCTGTACTTACACTGAGTCAGCAGCAGAGGGCAGGGTGCGAAAACTTTTGCATGCGAATCTGAGCGACATCTGTTCTGTTTGTGCTGCCGGATGAAACCTCTCGCCCCGGCTCGTCCTCACCGTGTCCCTCTCTGTCTTTCAGATCATAAAGGAGTCGACCTCGGAGCGGAAGGAGCTGCCGTAAGGGCGTGGCTGCGTCGAGTGTGGAGCGAGCGACCTGAACCGCTACACACACACACGAGGAATACACACTGAGCGCTGAGATAACACTCGTAAACAACATCAATACGTGTTATAGTACAACAATTAACACAATTAACAAAACAATATATTTTGCAAGTTTTAAGCCTTTAATCTTAAATAGTCGTTTAATCTCTTAGTCATTTACTAACATCTGTCAGTCAAACTGAGTGTTTAACGAAGAAGGAAATTCTTTCTCTGATTAACGTAGGTAGACTGTTAGAGAAAGGATTCAAAGTGACGTCGGATTGGATCTAATTAAAGAGATTCTCTGATTCTGTTTAATTCCTGCTCAAGTAGACCAAGTGCTGCCTCCATGTGACGTCAGAATCTCTGTAATTTATGGTAAACTGCATGGTTTCAATGACTGGTGCTGTGGAAATTTTATTTTCCTAAATACTACCTACTTCTGTCATCATGAGGCCGAAGACATAATTAGTCCTGGATGTTTAACATTTTTAAAATAGAAATAAAATGTTCAGACACAACAATAAAAAGTGTTCGGAGATACAAAACAGCAAAACTGGCGTACTCTAAGTGTGGGCGGGACATACTGTCTCTCTCTCTCCTGTCAATCACAGTGAAGCTATACATGTGGAAAAGAGCAGATAGCATTGTCCTCTAATTTGCTAGCTTGCTAGCTTTATACGTTATACTTCTTAGCTTTCACCCAGTTGCTACAGGTGTCACATGATTCAGTTACAATAAAGACCAAATTCATGTGTAAACGTGCAGCACAAAAAAAATAAGAGGGAAAATATTACGTTAATATCAAAATATATACCAAGCTAGCGAAGTACCTTAGCGATAGCTTCATAATAGAAACAATAGTAAGACAGGACAAATCCGATGTTCATGTGAAGGCAGCACTGAGCAGGTAGATGATGTAGTGTTAATGTAGTGTCGTAGCATTGTTCAGTAGTATATGTCTTATTGTCAATTAAACCTTTCTGGGGTTTTTTTTGTTTGTTTAGAGAGGATGATTGTTGTCTAGATTTGTGTAGGTGTGGAACAGACAGCGAGATGTAGCTTCATGTCGAAGTGGTCTGCACGGACGTACAGAATCCGGAGGGTTTTAGGACATTTGGGGAATTTGAAAAGTCTTTTAGAAGCGCCTTAGCGAGGGGAATTTACCAGTGGTGTGAATAAATGGATTTATGTGAATGGATTTATTTTTTTATTTTTTTTGCCTCAGCCTTGTCTGTCTCTTGACTTTGTCTGTCATGTTTTTACATTTTTTCATACTGTTGCTTTACTGTTAACGCGTTTATGTGGCGTCTCTTGTTTAACACACGTTCCTGATCTAAATAAAGCAGTTTTGCTACAGTTGTTGTTGTTCGACAGTTTGAATGTGCTAATGAATTAATATGGAATAAAGTCACTGTCAAAAATATTCGTGCGTAAAAAAACGATTTGTGTGTAATTCTGTCTTTTGTCTGAGTTGGATTCCGAAATTTACGAAATCCAACTCAGACAAAAGACAGAATTACACACAAATCTTTTTTTTTTACGCACAAATATTTTTGACAGTGACTTTATTCCATAAATTAAGCGATATCACACTCAAGGTCGTGCTATTGTCCTGAATATCAGCAGGGCTGTGATGCGGTCGTGGGCCAGATACTGAAGATATTATAGATGTGCAGATATTCGGTACGACAGCACGACCTCGAGTGTGATATTGCTTTCATACAACAGTTCCACTTATTATCAACAGATTATGATTTGTTTGTTTATTTAACATGTGGTGTAGTGGTTAGCACTGTCGCCTTGCACCTCCAGGGTCCGGGTTCGATTCCCATCTCTGTGTGCATGGAGTTTGCATGTTCT
>JAQMYJ010000008.1:3800422-3813039 GCA_030014305.1 Clarias laeviceps
TTTCCTCTCCTCTTACTCTTCTAACACACACACACACACACAAACGGAAACACTTATCTGTCGGAATTTATTTTTACTTTTTTTTTAAAGGTAAAGTGCAGGTTAATTTGTTATTTATTTTTACTTTATATTTTGTGTTAATTATTTTTATATATAAATTTTTTTTGGGCTGTGGAATGAATAATTTGAGTTTCCATTATTTCTTATGGGGAAATTCGATTTGATTTACGAGTATTTTGAAATATGAGCTGCTTCCGGAATGAATTATGCTCGTAATCCAAGGTTCCACCTTATTTGGGCCATTAAAGGACTTTCATGCTTTCACCCGGTGTTTCAGAAAAAAACTTTATAACATGTTATACCGTAATGTCACTGGATGCTCGATTGGTTCAATGGTGTTCATTAATTTTCTTTAACATTTATGAAAATTTTTTTTACTTGAAATTCTTTGAGGAACTAACAAAGCTTAACCATCCATCCATCTAGGAACCTCTGTAGTCCAACTAGGGACCATGGAATCCAGTGGTGATTATCATTGTATTTATTCCCATTTTATGACCGTTGTAGGACTTTCGGTCAACTTTCACCCACTCTTCCACACACTTTGGGCAATTTGGTAACACCAATTAGCTTAATCTTACTCTGCATGTCTTTGGACTGAGGGAGGAAACCGGAGGAACTCACCAAACATGCCAACATGTAAACTTCATGCGCACAGACCCTGAGATGGGATTCGAACCCCCGACCCTGGAGGGGCAAGGCGACAGTGCTAACAAGTAAGGCACCATGCTACCATAATGGAGCTTAATGGACGGATATATTTGTCCATTTGGATTGATCAACTCATCAAAAGTTGACCTAATGTGTGGTCTTTTTTGTGGATTTGTGGGCTTGCCTTCAAACAAAGAGATCGTATCGTGTACAGTGAGCATGACATGTACATACTGTACGCAGACAGGACACACCTCTGACCCATGGCTTCATTAACAAATTAAGCTCTTGAGTACAGGATGATTTGCATCTGATAATCTTTGCACCCAAGCTGAACCGCTCCTCTTCCTGCTCGGCACATTCCACGCGATGTGCTTCTGCTCTATCATGGGTGAGGGAAGAGTCTTATCTGAAGTCAGGGACAGAGAGAGAGTGAGAGAGAGAAAGAGAGAGAGAGATAGAGAGTGAAATAGGGAGGCTTGACATCTCATGCGTGCGGATCAGAGACACTCAGAGCTTTTAGGACAGGAGTTTACTGGAAGAGAACAGGGAGCTCTTCAGATCAGTAATCAGACATCTCTTCATATTTAACCCTGCTTACACACACACACACACACACACACACCACTATAGCACTTCAGTACTGTCACTCTGAATTAAGCCTTTTTCTGCACACTGTGTCTTTTACAAACAAGTCAGCTCGAGTTGACTCAACTGTTGAGAGATGATTTACACACACAAGTCTCCGCTTTTTCCTTTCTTCTTCTTCTTCTTCTTTTTCTTCTTCTTTCATACAGTAGATGTACAGTAGGCGATTACTTTTGCTGTCGACCAAAACATGGTATCAGTCCTAAAAAGTGTCTCACCTGGGTGAAAAAGTGGATTTTCATATCAGATCATATAAAACCATTTTCCATAATACTCAGTGCTTCTTATCTCCCGATCCATGTGTCGTCTTTTTGTAAATATACATAAACATTTATATTTTAATCAGATAAAAAGAAACACATTTGGTAAATACAATTTCATGTCGTTTTATGTAGTGTCCGTAACTTTTTCAAATTCTTTCAAATTCTTTTAATGATTTTAATTGTCACACAGATGAAATAGTAGATGAAAAACCTACACTGTGTTGCCTTCCGATGCATACATGATGTAATAACACTAACCTTATGAGCATTGGGTCCAAATGTTTTACTTACATTTGTTAGCCATAAGCACCTGATTGATAAGTACCTAATTGTTGATTCATTTTTTAAAACAGCAGCTCTGACAGTATTTTTAGATGAAATTGGTGCTAAGAAATGTCATTTTCAGAAAGAACCATATAATACCTTTTTTCATAAAACTTAATGCTTCTTATCTCCCGACCCATGCTTCATTTTTTGTAAATATTCATATGATGCAATAGACATTCAGATGAAACTTGGTCAATTTAAATTTCACATGAAGAGACATAAACCTGAAAAAAGTGTATTATTCTAAAATGCTTAATTGTTAAGAAATTGCAACATGAACTTGACATGGTTACGGACACTACAGATTTTTTTGTTTGTTTTGTTTTTTAAACTTTTACCAAAAAAAACTTTCATGTTGCATAAACTTCAGAAGTAGCTTCTTTGGCACACACATTTCTCTATTATATGTATAAGATAAAAACAAAATCAGCACCAACACTGTGATTTGGCCGAGTGAATTTTAAAGAAAATTCTTTCAATGGAAAAAAAAAGTGCTTTGTGTATTAAATTAAATAAAATACAACTTTTGTTTCTGTTCATCTGTCCAAACAACACATGAGTGGTCTTTGTGGCTGAAAACATGCATTTATTTTTCATCTTGGTCAGGATGGGAAGAAAAGTCTGGTTCAAACGGTGATCTGATCCGGACGATCCGACGGATTCCCATCACTGACACTCGGACACGGGGAAGAAGCGTCAGGCTGCACATGAGAACAAAGTGATAATCCACCACAGGGGATGAGAAACACTTCAAGACGAAGGTGTAACTAAGACAAAGCTGATGGTTCGACAGCGTAACCATGGAGACGCTTTTAATATTTTGCAGATAGTTTATCCGGACACTTGCGGTGCGTGTTTGTTCTCTCAGGACGTGTTAAGGCTGTACTTCTTTTTTTATGTAGAGTATGCCCCCCTCCTCCACACTCTTATCCTGCGAGCATGTGTGTGTGTGTGGTGCATGTTTGTAGAATGGAGAGTTATCAGCACCAGAGCTATGGCGCAGGTCTGTACAGCTTGAGGTATGTGGAACAGATAAAACCGTCCTCTCGTCAGACAGAACAGCGGAGGACGGCTGGGGACGAAGGATTTCCACTCTGCTCTCACATTCAAATTACATTTTACATTTGTTCATTCAGTAGATGATTTTATTCTAACAAAGAGAACAATCTATCCCACTAAAGCTGAATCTTTATGTATCTTTATGTATGAATGCGTCCTCTAATGTCAATGATCTAATACTGTAGAACAATTGTGCAAATACGAGAAGTCAAACCGGGACTTGTGATGAAATTTCTGGTGAATGAAGGCATAAAACTGATTGACATTTACAGAAGACTTCAAGCACAGTACGGTGATGAGACTCTTAGCCGCAGTAAAACACTTGAATGGCGCAAAGGTTTTAAAGAAGGCTGTAAGTCTGTGAATGACGATCCCAGGCCGAGGTGGCTCAGAGCCCACTGCAGTCGTTCTAGTGGACATTTAGAGAGGGGACATGCGGAAGAGACGAATCTGTCTGTGTGAACTGTACACACAATCATTCACCAACACCACAGGAACTCGGCTGGGAGTTATCGCCACATCCCCTGTACGGTCCAAGCCATTTCCACATGTCATTACAGGAGTTCCTGGGAGGCCGGTGTTTCAAACGTGAATGAAGCAGGCAGTCCTGCAGATCATGGCTCCGGGGTACTGAGAAAACGTTCTACTTTGATGGTATCCAAGCACAGGGATAAATGCATTAGTGTAGCAGGAGATTATATAGAGAAATAAAGGGAGTTTTTTTACTGTGGTCTGTTATTCTGAAAAATCTAAACGTTGACTCGACGCCTTCGTCTTTGCACTCTTGGGTTTTAAATAACCTCTGGCTTTTTAGCGCAAAAAGGAGCACCATAAAGACAGGGTGAATTAAGGTTGGACTGAAATAACTTGACTGTCCTGCACAGAGCCCTGATTGACCTCAACCTCACCGAACATCAGCTGGAACTTCAGGCCCCTTGACATTCCAACGTCTGATCTCAATAATGCTCTTGTAGCTGAACAAACACAAGCTATGCTATTAAATTTAGCCTTCCTGCAGGAAAGGCACAGTTGAAACGGTATATTTATGAAACGGTATATTCATCAAGCATATCTGAGTATGATGGCCTGGTGTTCACATACTTTTGATCATATACCCTAATACAGAGGTTTTCAGTGAGCTACAGTACCCTTGAAGCGAAAATGTCTCATTCACTGGCAATAAAACTTTCTATAAAGGCAAAAGCCATGATTCAGGTTCAGTCCTCCTGTCTGACTCGAGCAATCCAAACATAGCAAACGTCCCCTTCCGTCTTACTTCACAGGCTGTCTCTGTGCCCAGGGGAGACGCACCGCGGACGGATAAGTTTAGCTCTCGATCTCATCAAGCCCACTGAGATAAAACACAGAACACGCCCTGTAAAATTGCTCACACACTTACACACACACAGAGATCCCTATCATCACTCTCACTCATTCTTAATTTAATGGTCGTGGGAGGTCTGGAGCCCATCCCAGGATACACCATGGTGGGGGGGGCCAGTCCATCGCAGGGAACAACCATACACACACTCACTCACGGGCAATTTGGACGAGAGTTAGCCTGATAATTTGGATTTCTTTGGACTGTGGGAGGAAACCCACCAAGCATGGGGAGAACATGCAAATTTCACGCACGCTGGCTTGAGGGCAGGATTCGAACTCTCAATTCTGGAGAAGCGAGGTCACAGTGCAAACCACTACGCCACTGTGCTGCCTACATAATGATGTCATAACACTACTCTTATAAGCATTGTGTCCAAATGTTTTACTTACATTTGTTAGTTATGAGCACCTGATTGATCAGAAGAAGTTGATTAATTTTCTAAAACAGCAGCTCTGACAGTAATTTTAGCCTTAAAATTTAGATTTCACATGAAAAGACATAAAGATATAAACCTAGTGTATTATTCCAATGTGCACAATTGCTAAGATATCGCAACATGTTCGACTCCCGGGTGATCCTGTAACAGAAATATTAATAATTTGCATTTTAAATCATTATTGTTTGAAGCGAGACAGTATTACGCTGAAAAATTGCCATTTTTGGGCCACATATAAAAGCATCTCTCCAAAACGATTGAAGTTAGCAACTTGGAATTTTTGGGGACACAAGATCAGTATATATAAAACATTAAAAAAATAATAAAATCAGCACCAATACTTTGTTTTGGCCGAGTGCCCATTCAAATACACTAACATAACAGGAAGTAATTTATATAATGTAAGGCTATGTTTTTCGATAATTAAGCATTTACATTAGTGTCCTGGGTTTTCAAATAATCCTAATCAAATAAATCATCCACATGGGAGTTCGTTATTTCTGACCTTTTTTATATAATTGTGAGTCCTGATGTAATTCCACAAATGTCAGAATAATTAATTAATCTGTCCTGACCTTTCTTTGTTTTATTTTCCTGAGATTAATTTAATTTGGACGCGGTATGGTGGCACAGTGTGTTGCACATCCACAAGGTCTTTAGTTCAACCTTGAAAATGATTGTGATCATTATTATTGACTCCCTCATCATCATCATCTTCATCATCATCATCATCATCATTTACCTATTTCTTTTTTTTCTCTCTCAAAGTAACATTTTCCATCCGTTACTTTCTGGTATAATAATCTTTTATCATTGTACCATTTTACCATTCTCCTGATTCACTTCATATTTTGTCTTTCTGGGCTCATGTGCTTTGAGTATGTCTTTTTTCTTTTTTTTTAAGTGTCCTTACCCTCTTCCTCTCCTCTATCGTTCTCTTTATTCAGGGCAATTCTCGCTTTTGCTTCCTCAGAGACATCCTGCTTTCTAGGTTAGCACAAGAAATGCCTTAATACGAATATTTTTTTTCAATTCAGCCTGTATATATATATATATATATATATATATACGTATATATGGCTTTAATATTGCAACTGATCTTATTTGAGAGGAAAATAATTATACATGATGAAAAATTATAAATGATAAAATATCATATGAAATGGGAAATTTTAATGTGACACACAAGAAAAAAATGTACGACTGTATAGACAGTAGGCCTAGATCCTCCAGAACACCAGGTGGCGCTCTTAGATTGAAAACTAAAAGCTGGATCTAAGTTCAGTGATTAAATCAAAAGCAATGAAACCAATAGATTCGGGAACAGGATCAGAGACTAGTGCGAGGGAAGGACTTGACTTGCATCGAGGTTAAAACTGAGATACAGTATAGACCGGGGCTTAAGCAGGCAGACCAGGTGCTGCGACTGACTTTTGGGTAGATCTGTTGCATGTGAAGTATCTGGACCAGTTCCAGAAAGACTTTTGGGTCTTCAGAAAGAACATCATCCAGACTCTCAAACAGTGGTGTGAGACCTGCGACAGAGGTTACTGGTGCTGACTGGTTGGACTGGGAACAAGGTGGCAGTGGAGCAGGAGTGGCTGATGGAATAATTGAGTGCTGCACTGAGACCTGAACCAGAAACCAGTCTTTGGCAGTAAAGGCTTAAATCTTCCACCCAGAACATTAATAAAGCTTTCAATGGCCTGGACCACTGCAATCAACCTGAAGTACCCCCTGTACTGAGCCCACAAAGCAGGATGGCAACTTCAGTTTTTCCAGGACGTATTACCCTGTGTTGGACCCTGTGTTAAAAATAACACACCTTATTTTGCAGAACATACATTTTAGCTTTATTAGAGTTTCCATAAAAGCTAGCTAAAATGGTTGAAGGTCAACTGATTTGGAATAAGGAAGCCACTCTTATGTCCTCTTTAAGCCGTTGATAATACAGCATTTGGCAGACACACCTACTGTATCCATAGCAGTTTACAATTTATTTATCGCATTGTATATCTGAGCAATTAAGGGCCTTGCTCAGAGGCCCAGCATCAGCAAAGTGGCAGTGCTGGGTTTTCCGATCAGTAGTCCAACCCCTTAACCACTGAGCTAACCCCGTCTGAGCAGCCTTGAACACCAGACGTTGTGGCAGAGCCAGGTGGAGACATTATGTGTAATCTTCCAACAGTTATAGTCTTAATACTAGATGTTGAGAGAGATATGGGTAATGAACGAAGACCTGCTTTCACATGTCTTCATTGAGTATCATCATGCTGGAACAGGTTTGGAACAGGTTGAAGAAACACATACAAGGATATGATGATCAAGTGTCCATGCCGTAGTCTACCTTTTTGAACTAGGCGATGTGTATTGAACTGAACTTTGTGAGAAGCAGATTCTGATGGATGATGACTAACCTTTTTTTTCTTTGTAAAATCTGATGTGTATAACTTTTCTACATTTAATTGTTTGTGGTGGAAAAAATATTGAAAGCTGCTTAATATTATCATCATATTTGCACAACAAATTGAAGTTGAAAAAGCCTCCTACATGCTTGATATGTTTTTCATAATGGTTATGAAATGTCACTTTGCATAATGATCATGGTTCCTGTGGTGTGGTGGGAACTCAAACTAGGGAGTGGTCCAGGAACTCTGGAAACTGGCTCTGGTTTTCAAATATTCTATAATGTTAATGGCACTTAACTTGTTTGCACAGTAAGTACTGACATACACACACACACACACACACACACATACTGTACACATACTCATACATTCTCAGCCTCAAAAGGTGGTGATGTGTAAATGCTCAATCAAATAATCATTTTAAAAAAGCAGCCTATCAATAAACTCAAAAATCATCCTACCTCACAAGATGGCTTGTGACATTTTAGCCTTTGTGACACCTTTATGCAACTTTTATAGTTTAACACAAAAGCATGGAGGAGTGAAGGACATTCCGAAAGAGAGTGAGAGAGAGAGAGAGAACGAGAGCGAGAACGAGAGAGAGAGAGCGAGAGTCCCTAACTAACTACAATATAACACCATTTGAACACCATCACCATTGTTACCTAAAAGTTGTTGTTGTTTATTTTGCTGTTGTTGTTATTTTATTGTTTACCTACTATGTTATTCTTTCATATTTAATATGTTTATAATGTTTATATATGTTTATAAATGAAGACTGGTGGTTTTTATAATGTACATTAAGCAATAATCTATTATTACTTTGGCAACAATGTAACTTTTGTTAACATTCATGTCAATAAAGCCCTTCTGATCTGAACTGAGAGAGATTGAGAGAGCGAGAGAGCAATAGAGATAAAAGCTAGTGAGAGAGAAAGGAGATAAAAGTAGAGAAAAAAAGAGAGTGAGAGAAAAACAAAAGAGAAAAGTATCACCGTGGTTCAGATAGTTACCTAATAGTTTTTGTTGTTGTTGTTGTTAATATTGATGTTTTTTTGTTATTGTTTACCTACTATGTTTAACATGTTTAAAATGTTTATAAAAGCAGATTGATGTTATTTATAATGTAATCAATCTTTCATAATTGCTTTGGCAACAATGTATTTTTTTTTCATTTTTTTTTTTTAAATACAGTACATGCTCATAAGGCCCTACTGAACTGAACAGAGAGAGAAAAGGGGAAATAAAGAGAGGGGGAATGAGAGAGAGAGAGAGAGAGAGAGAGATGAAAGGAGAACGAAAGAGAGAGAGAAAAAATAAGAGAGAGAAAAGGAGAGAGAGATAAAAGATAGACAGAGAGAGAGAGAGAGATGCTGAGGTGGAGAGCGCGCACACATCTGGATTGTGTCAGACAGTGACAGCTGTGCCGCGCGGACTCTCCGCAGTCTAAATGTGGTGAAGGAGAGATTAAACCTGGAGCGTGTGTGTGTGTGTGTGTGTGTCTTTTGGTTTTATATTGTTTTGTTTTATTTGTATTTTTGGGGCTGAAACATTTTTTCCTGTTTTTTTATTGAAGCGCGTTGTTTTGTCGTTTTTTTTTTTGTTATCAGTTGTTATTTTGTTGTTATATTTCGGCTCGTGCCGTAGATTCCACCTTTCATTTATAGGAAAGAATTCACCAGGAAACAGCGAGAAAGTTCTCAGCGATCCTAAAAAAAAAATCGAGAGCGCGCTTTTTTAATCTCCTTGGCAACCGCCGGAACTCGGTGACATTACCCTGACGCGCGCGACAACTCCCGTGCGCGCTCTCTCTCTCTCTCTCTCTCTCTCTCGCACGCGCGCTCCCTCTCTCTCTCTCTCTCTCTCTCTCCCTCTCTCTCTCTCTGTTCTTCAGCGGTTATTATGCGCTCTCACACCCTCACACATCCTTCCGTTCCCCTGGCCGGTTTGCTGTAGCCGAAGCGGACCCGCAGCCCCGGGACTCGGGACATTTCGTTTCCTTTCCGTGTTTCTGTTCGGCTTTCCGAGTGTTAAAATGCCCGTGCGGCGGGGACACGTCGCTCTCCAGAACACGTATCTGGACACCATCATCCGCAAATTCGACGGTCAGAGTAAGTACAGCACACACACACACACACACCTTTATCCTGTAACATTAGTTCTTTACAAAAAAAATACATTAAAAAAAGTTGCAAGAAATGACGCAAAGTAACGCAACTTCACCATCTTTACGCACATCACTGTACTTCTGTACTAACTAGTACGTTACCATGGTTACCACTTTAACAGCTGTAACATAGTCTCGTCCTAATTCAGGTCATTTCAATGATCCTGACATTAACCATTCTCAGAATAAATATATACAGATATAAATCTGATATTATTATTATTTAAACCAACTCCATATGCATATAAAAATGTATCATCTTTCTAATAAATTATAAATAAAGTGCAATTAATTATTGTTACTAAAATATTTTAAATTGCACTCATATTAGAATTGTAGCCAGAATTTGTTTTGCAAATGACTTTAGATAATAATATAAAGAGATGCAAATGATAAGTCCGCATGAGGGAGATCAAAATCTATTGTGTGTGTGTGTGTGTGTGTGACGATTGTATTATATTTGTGTGTGTGTGTGTGTGTCCTTTTAATTATTCACCCCTTTTATAAAAGTCTTTTAGGTCAAAATGCGCCCTGCGTACAGGGATCTGAAGTGTGTGTGTGTGTGTGTGTGTGTGTAGGTGTATGCACTCCAAACTGCAAAGTAAAGGCAATCAAGCAAACATTTACATGTCGAATATTTACTTTTATTATGTATTGTTTGGCCAGGTGCATGTTCTGTGGCTAAAGTTTTCAGAATATAGATACTAAAGACGTGCATGCGATGATGTTTTTCTCTGTGCAACCAAGATCCAAGATCCTCTGACGGTAGATCTGACATGAACGTTGATAAAATTATGACTAACAGTCAGTTCCGACTATGTAATCTGCTTTAAGGTAACCACTTATTCCACGAGTGGTGATAGTAGAGCATAACCGCAGTGGGACGTTTAACTATATGTTTTACTCGATATTCTACAATCAGTTGTTACACTGTTGAACTGTTGGTCGCAGCGTGGATGAAAGTAGGTTGGTACGTAGCGCAGTTCTGGAAAGAGGAGAGAGCAGCTGCCTGCCAAAACCCACATTTAAAAGCAGTCACAGAAGAACTTTCAGCAAGAACACAAATCTGACAACGTTATGTCATCTTAAACAACACACGGTCTCCTTATCAATCGCTTCTAAGTCCTTCTGAATCGTCTTGCAAATCGATGCAAAGCTAACTAACACAAAACTGAATCCCAAATCACTCTCTAACCCCTGAATAAGGGCACTACTTGGTGTGTGGAACAAGGGGTTGTACACCCTACATAGCACACTAGCTTTCTACTGTATTTAACACTATTTAGGATTCAACCCCAGAATCTGGAAGTTAACGGAGCTGATATTCTAAGTGTAATAAGTAGAAATAAAAGTACAACTTGTAGGTTTCTCAGGACTGTCCACCACCTCAATGGTTTGTTCATTATTTTATTTAGTATTAAGAATTTAAAACTACTTTCACTTCAGTTAATTACACTAACTGTCAGTCGCCAGCTCCGCCATTTACGGCTGGTTAAAGCCGCCAGTCGTCGAAGGATATGTGTTTTCGGGGGGAAAATATCCAGTTAAATAAGTAAGTCATAACCTGTTGATAATAAATGGTGTTTGTGGATCTGTTGTATAAAAGCCATGGGATATCTGGAATATCTTCAGTGCTGATATTCCGTACAACAGCACGACCTCTAGTGTGATGTTGCTTATTTGTGCTTGAATGATCAATCAGCTCAGAATACATACAGTATATTATTATGCATGGCATAAACACAGCTCAAAGCGCGCCAGCTTGCGTGCTTTATTCGTAGCTGTTTTGCATGTTTTATCTCCGGCATTCATTGCATGCCTTTTTTTTTAGCTGGTGAGTTTTAGACGTGTGTCATTACAGCACTCGAGGTCTGAGAAAACAGAAGTCATGTAGCAGTAAATTGGCCACCACTGAGTGTGTTTACTTCATGTTTTCTAAGACCGGCTATTCTTTTTTTACTATTTACGACAGTAAAACGGGTCGAGAAATTATACAATTAAAGCTAAAACATCCATTTTTAGAGGTGAACTATCAGTACATAAGTCATACATTTGACTGTTCAAGGCAGCAACAATAAAAGTTAAAGTTGAGTAGCCTTTTTCGGAGCGTGTATATCTGTGTATAGCTTTGTGGGTGTGTGTGAGAGAACGTGTTATGCTTAATTTCCTTCACACACTGCACACGCACACACACACACACACACTTTATAATAACAGTATTTGCATAAACATGACCAGAGATACTCGTCCAAATTAGTCTCAGGCAACCTTTCACCAATTCACCTTTCGTTCTTTCTTTCATTCTCCCTTTCTTTCTTTTTTACTTTCTTTCTTTCTTTCTTTCTTTCTTTCTCTCGCTCTCTCAGCCTGTCATACTGCTCTGTCATGCTCTCTCTCTCGTTCACTCTTCTGCTATCTTTTCCACCGCTGTGGGAGGCTGCCTGATGTGTGAACCACAGGCCCGGTGTTATATATAGCTCTTTCCGACACTAGTTAGTGCTAGATCAGGGTAATGAACTAATCTGTTGCCAACCCGTCACGGCTCAGGCTACTGAGGGCAAAAAATGAAATGGGGACAGTCCAGTAAATTTACTGTCATCTTATATATATGTGTCTATATACGTCTCTGTAGATGATGGATAGAGGTGGGAAGAAAAACTTTTACGTCTTTATGCATAATGCGGACATAAATCAGAGTTAATGCTATGGGCGTGGAAATCAAAATCACTTAGCAACAATGAAAAATGGAACAGTTTATGCAGAATCTATAAAGAACATAATGATTCAAATTCCAGTAAATCATTAATTACCATCATGTCTTCAAATGGCAAGAGTCTCTCTCCCAGTGGAGAGTGAAGAAAGTGTGGCTTTTCTTGAAAGAGGTGTGGACTCTGTGTCTTTATGTCCTGTGAAGGAGGTGTGGCCATTTCTCTTTAGTTCCAGTGAAGGAGGTGTGGCCTCTGTGTCTTTAGTTCCAGTGAAGGAGGTGTGGCCTCTGTGTCTTTAGTTCCAGTGAAGGAGGTGTGGCCTTTGTGTGTTTAGTACCAGTGAAGGCGGTGTGGCCTTTTGGTCTTTAGTTCTTGTAAAGTAGGTGTGGCCTTTTGGTCTTCCATTCCAGTGAAGGAGGTGTGGTCTTCTGTCTTTAGTTCCAGTGAAGGAGGTGTGGCCTTTGTGTGTTTAGTACCAGTGAAGGCGGTGTGGCCTTTTGGTCTTT
>JAQMYJ010000008.1:3818319-3829246 GCA_030014305.1 Clarias laeviceps
AATCGGAGAGAGAATCACAGATGAGAAATGGAAAAAGTCGATCAGATAAAGATGAAGTTTTGTCTTAAAACGACTCCGGCACGTTAAAATTCACTTAAACCACTTCAGCGCTGTTATTTCAGCCAAAGTGAAAATATGAACTAATGCCAGTAAAAATATTCACTTTATCTTTAATAATTAATATCTATTGGTGCAGGTGTTTGTTTACATTGAGACAGTAGCGCATTAGTAACTTATTTTAAAGTAGCTTATTAAATCCCACACGTAACTGATCATAACATCACTTTTACTGAACATTTTTATTTCACTTATGGTGCAGATTAAACTTCAGGCAGAGATCCAAGAAATGCAAAAGTTTTCATTAAATTCTGTCCAGCGGTCGATTTAAGACGCGCCCAAAGCATTAAGTTTGACGCTTTTAAAACTTGCGGGTTATAATCTGTCACATGGCCGCTCATAATTTTAATGTTACTCAACATTTCGATTTCATTTATGGCTCAGGTTTAACTTCAGGCAAATGTAGACGGACTGGTTCAGCCAGATTTAGAGAAATACAGAGATTTCCAGGAGATTGGTTTCAGCTCCTCCGGTGTATGACGATATCAAGATAAATCAAGAGGAAAAAAAGAATTTTCATCCAACTATCTGATATGATGACTGACTGATGATATATATATATATAAATTAAATATTAATGTTAATAAGCTTATGTAGGATTTGCTGTGATATTATCACTGTAGTATTATTATTATTATTATTAGTTCTTTTTTCTTTGTCTGCCTCTCAGACCGCAAGTTCCTGATTGCCAACGCCCAGATGAAGAACTGCAGCATCATCTACTGCAACGAGGGGTTCTGCCAGATGTTCGGCTTCTCGCGGGCCGAGATCATGCAGCAGCCGTGCACGTGTCACTTCCTGGCAGGACCGGGCACCATGAAGAGCGCGCTGGCTCAGCTGGCACAGGCCCTGCTCGGCTCCGAGGAGCTCAAGGTGGAGATCCTGTACTACTCCAAAGAAGGTACGCGGAGGGAACGAGGAACGAGAGGGGAAACTAGAACTATATATATATATATATACAGTATATGTGTTGTTTATTACACGCCACGTCCGTTCAAACTGTCATGGCAGCGTCACAGCGCCTTCCGCCCTCTTCTACATACATGAGCTCACAGCACGATTCCGATTGGCTGGTGTGACTCTGATTGACAGGAGACGAGCGTTACTTTCTTGGCACACACACACACACATACAGAGTTGTGTTTTGGTCAGTTTTTCATTTAAACCGTAGATTCAGAAGTGACTACCTCCTTGTGTGTGTGTGTGTGTGTGTGTACAGTGTACAGATGGGGTCTATATTTAGAGTACTTGGTGACCGATTGAAGTGTGTGTGGTGGTGGGGTGTGTGTGGGGGGCGGTTGTAGCTGAGAGGCTAATCACGCTGTTGCATCTGTTTTTTTCCTCCCTTTCACTGCCACTCGTTTCTCCTCTGTTGCCGCCTCCTCCCTCTTTGATCTCCATCCTCCTCTCATACACTTCCAGTTTTATATTTTTAGCAATAATCTGTCCATCTTTCTATTCTCCTCACTTTTTATATCCAAAAATGCCCCCCCTTCCCTTCTTCTTTTTTCGATCCATTTGTCTCTCTCTCTCTCTCTCTCTCTCTCTCTCTCACACATCGCTGCTTCTTTTTTCCATCTTAGTCTCTCGCTCGGTCTCGGTCTCAGGCTCGGCGTACATTCCTCCCTCTGAGTTAAACCAGGTTTCTCGCGAAAATCTGACAGATTATGCTCTTTTTCATGGAAAGTAGACAAAATGTTCCATAATATTAAATTTTTTTTTTAAAAATGCATTCCCGAAAGTCTGCGCAGCTCACATCTTACGCCTTAGGACCTTTTCACGCCAAAGCGTGTTTAATTTATTGATTAAAAAAAATTTAAAAATCGCAAAAAAGTGTCAGTTGTGTGTTTCTTTTTCCAGCACGGAAATATGAGAACCTGATATTGTCATATTATTATTATTATTATTATTATTATTTTACACTTTTCTAGCCACAAGTTTCAGGTTTCTTCCCCTCATTCTTAGCCAAAAATCCCAGCAAGTGAAACGTGGCAAGGTTCTCAGAGCAGGACGACCGGATTAAAGAAACCTCGCTGCCACTGCGTCACGTCTTTAAAAGTTATTAGAGTCTTGTTTGAAACAGTGGCGAGGAAGCGTGGCGGCCCGCTCGCAATGTCAAACAGACTCTTCCTATGAGACGTACCAGACTCTCTAGGGAAAGCTAGACGTCTGGCTCACGAGGCCGGCCCACGATACAGGACGCAACACGAATTTCTCTCGTTGTGACCGGTGTGTGTGTGTGTGTGTGTGTGTGTGTGTGTGTGTGTGTTTTATTTGTCTGTCTGATTCGCGCAGTGGTGACGTTTCCGAGCATCCTCACATGTTTGCAGCTTTCTGTGGTTTGAATATTTATTTAGACACCTGGTACGTTTTTATCAACATTGTGGCTCTAGCGTAGGATGGAAGATGCAGACTTCAGACACAAAGTGTGTCCTGGTTGATTTGTGTTAAAGGGAACATTGTATACCTGGAAGTCACCAAACTTAAAGGGAGGAGTCTGCAGGACAGGGGGAAAATTTGTTGAAGAGCTTAAAAGAATGAAAAAATAAACCCTGGACGCACACATACCCACAACCACACGCTCATTCACGCGTTAAGGGCAATTTATGGACACGAATTAGCCTAATCTGCATGTCTTTGGACTGTGGGAGGAAAACGGATTTCTCCAGCTCCAGGTTTCTTTCTCTCGCTGCTCTTAACGTGTCATGTAACCTGGAAAGTGTAAAGTTCCTCTGTCCTCCTGAAGCCTGTTTATAGCAGTGACACCGGAGACTCCTTCCATAACTGTTAAATAAACATCTCCTCTTCAAACAGAAAACATCATGAACTCTAAAACTTTTTTTAACTTGTTTTTAGATTTTCTTTTTTCATTATGTGATGCTCCAACAGTGCAGGTTCTGATGAGATGAGATCATGAGCCTCTCAACTCTGGATGAGATGTAGCGCCTGTCAGAGCTGTGAATCAAAAACAATGGTTTACTCTATCACTTCTCTCTCTCTCTCTCAGGGACGTGTCGGCCATGTTTGATAGACGTGATTCCGGTGAAGAACGAAGAACGCGTGGTCATCATGTTCATCCTGAACTTCGAGGAACTGCTTGATCCTGCGTTAAAAATGGGCTTCAGTCAGCGAGTCACCCAGAGCTGGATACGCTCAGGTGCGTGTGTGTGTGTGTGTGTGTGTGTGTTTTACTGTGTGTTTTGTTTATTCTATCATGAGTAAGCCGTTTAACATCCCGGATATAAGTGCTTCAGTATTTCAGTGTAGGTTTGTGTGTGTGTGTGTGTGTGTGTGTGGCAAGTTTCTCATAAAATAAGGATATGAAATGTAGTGCATGGATTATGTCTGGTTTTATTTTACTCAAGGAAATATGTGTGTGTGTGTGCATGTTTATGCATGACTGTGTGTGTGCATGTATTGAGGTTTAAATCTCTGTCTAAAACTTTCTTCAATCAGTATCTCCTGCCGGGTCATGAATAGGTGTAATTTTCTGTCATTTTTTTAGTGAGTGTCATTAATTAAGCATCATTAAATGGCACTAAATGTTTTACTGAAAGATCAATTACAGTTGAAGAATTCGGAATATAGTTTGAAGTCTGACAGGATCAAACACTGACGTTGCCATAGCGATATTAGAGCGAGAGACAGAGAGAGAGAGAGAGAGATTATATCAGTCTGGCTCTCAAAATAAATCTAATGTGCTCATGATTGTAAGACTCTATTAACACCAAATAAGGTTAAATTTGTAGTTTTTTGGTTTATTTTAAAAAGATCTTGGTGTCATTTCCTCTTTGACCACCATGAATGATTTTTAATTTCAGATGAGACTAATGATTTAACTCACACACACACACACACACACACACCTATACACTATATACAATGATTCAGTCCTGTTGTGTGTGAACGCAGCACTCGAGGACTATCATTATCTAAAAGACTAAAAGGAAAAGTTCACCAAATCCGTGCTTATGGAATAAACAACAAATTCTGATTGTTTAATTGTGTTTAAAGTGTTTATAGCAGTTGATGGAAATGACCAAGAAGTATATGGATCGTTTGAGACATGATCTGTTACCTGTCGATTTTGCCATATTGATAAAGCTATGTTAATAAAAACCTGGCATAGTTCACAAGCTGGTACGCCGATATCCGTCTGCTCAGTGTCTGGTTTACAATCAGAATTCTGATCATGTTTCTCAGTATAGATGGAAATCAATAAACAAAGTAAGCGATCACGCAGACTAGGCTTCGTTTTACGGCATCTTCAAAATGATCTCCCTATGAGGACTTGATACGACTTGGGTGTTATAATTTTTTTGCAGGGTTTTAAAGACCCTCCCCAATCAATCTCTCGTCCTGAAGGCATTCTGCAGTCCTGTCTGATCTAATCCCATCTTACATGTGTGATATGAGGGGAGGGGTAGGTTTAGTCAAGCTGTAGTAGAGGCACAGAAAATGTGTGATAGAGCGAGGTGTGAAATTTGCCTTGTAAATGGGTTCTCATTTGTCTCTGTGGAAACCAGTGGACCAGGGGTTTAAGTAGCATTAACAATGTGTGCTCCATGCGTAGTGGTAGCTCAGTGATGTAAGGCTCTGTGTTACTGATTGGAAGCTGATTGGTTCAAACCCTAGCTCCACCAGGCTGCCGCTGCTCTGTCTGCTCCAGGGATGCCGAAAACTGGTGGCTCAAACGGGTAAGGGTCTGGGTTACTGATTGAAAGGTTGCAGGTTCGGGTCGAAGCACTGTTGAGCCTCTGAGCAAGGCCCTTAACTCACATCCCCTCCAGGGGCGCTTTATCCTGGCTGACCCTGTACTCTGACGCCAGAGTGCAAAAAAATCATTTCACTATGCTGTAAGGTACATGTGACAAATGATTGAATCTTAATCTTAATATGTGAAGAAGGGATTTCACTGTAATGTATATGTAACAGACACTTGACTAAATGTCTCAAAGTATGTTTTTTGAATTCAATTGAATGGTCTGAGGGTTGGCATGGTGGTTTTGTGGTTAGCCTTGTTACCGCGCACCTTCATATTCCAGGGTCGATTCCTACCACAGGGTCTGCATGTTCTACAGGAGTTTGCATGTTCTCCCCGTGCTTGGTGGGTTTCCTCCGGGTACTCCAGTTTTCTCCCACAGTCTGAAGAGCTGCAGATTAGGCTAATTGGCATTCCAAAATTGTATGCGTGTGTTCCCTGCAATGGACTGGCACCCTTGGGATAGGCTCCAGGCCCCATGCGACCCTGTATACAGGATAAAGTAGGATAGACGATGGGTGTTTGAGTAAGTGAATTGGCTGAGAATTGGCTTCGATTCCCTCCTCTGGATCTGTATGCATGGAGTTTGCATGTTCTCCCAGTGCTTGGTTGGTTTCCATAGTGTGTGTGCGTACAGTATGTGTGTCCTGCAATAGAATGGCACCCTGTCCAGGGTGTACCCCACCTCATGCCCTAAATCTCCTGGGATGGGCTCCAGTCCCTCCACGACCCTGTACACTGGATAGAGTGGTATAGACGATAAGTGAGTGAGTGTGAATGTGCTGAGACTTTGAACCCCATTATTATACACCCATCAGCCACAAAACTAACACCCCCGTCAAGTGAATTGAATAACATTTGTTACCAATTATATACTGATGACAGGGTCATGTGGACCCGGGACCATACCAGAGGTATTGTCGAGTCATGGCCTGAGGGGCCAGAGATTCCCCGGTGCCTACATGTTTTGTGTTTTCATGGCTGATAGGTGTGTATATGCAAAACCAAAAGAACCTGTTCATGTAGAGAGACTCCGTGATGATGTTTGGGAAACACACCTGGGTCGTACACCTCTTATCAAGTTATTGTAGTGTGGCCTTAAGAAAACAAGCTGTCTTTTTTTTTCGGATTTTTCCCCGATTTTCTCCCTAATTTAGTCGTGTCCAATTCCTCCCCGTCACATTAAGGCCACTACTAAGGTTACTACGGGAGGGCCGAAGACTATCATATGTTTCTTCCGAACCACGTGACGCCAGCCCACCGCATCTTTTCGAACTGCTCGCTCACGCACCGTTAGGGGCGGCCGCTCCTTCCGCTTGCGTGAGCTCACAGACGCCCCTGATTGGCTGTAGAGCCGCGATTAGTGTGGGAGCTCAAAAATCCCTCCCCTCTAAGAGAGCTCAGCTGCGAGAGGTTGCAGCATCACCCGGGAATCAAACCAGCGATCTCCGGATGATAGGGTGAGCACTTTACCACTGCGCCACCCAGAAAACAAGCAGTCTTGACTGACTGCGTGACTGACTGCAAAGGAATATAATCAAAAGCAGGCATTTGAAGGCATGTAGATCACAAACATAAACCGGTTATCAATTAAGAACGAAAGTGAAACATATTTACATACTGATAAAGAAACTTCCACAATACAGCAAAAATGATTTGTTTGAAACAACTGTAGGATTTTCTTTTCTTAAATGATTGATGTTAAATGATAAAAGAATTAAAAAGATTGAAAGATCTTTATCATATTTGTTATGCTCAGAGAATTTCAAAGATTTAAGGGTTTTTAAAAAAATAAGTACTGGGCAGGTTAAAACTAGCATCATGTGCTGTGTCTATTGTGCAGCTCAGAAACGTAAGCTGAGGCTGAGAATGCCGTCTTTACGAGTCACACGGCAACCTGCTTATCCCAAAGATCAGTTCGAAGGAGTCGTTGTGGACTATCTACAGGTACATACGCAGTTCTATGAAACTCTATTATATTTTCAGAACTATTTTTACTATATTACAAACTGCATTAATGAACTTAATCAATCAATTAATCAATCTCTTTTTGTCACTCTCTCTCTCTCTCACTCTCTCTCTCTCTCTTTCTCTGTCTCATCTCTAGCCACCTGATAAGGATGTGCCCTTGAAGAGTTTCCCTATGCCATGTCAAGAGAGCTCCTTGCAATGTGAAACGCAAGCTCTGATCCATCAGGAGCACTCGTTCACCTTGCCTTCCTCCACCCTGGAGCCCGGTGTTACCCAGGTCCCCCACACACACTCGCGTACACACTCCAGAGAGAGCATGCACAGCCTGCGGCGCGCCTCATCGCTGCACGACATCGATGCCATCAGGGACCAGTGCAGCGGTCAGTTGTACTTATTTTAAATGTTATTATATATATATGTGTGTGTGTGTGTGTGTGTGTGTGTGTGTGTGTGCTCTGCTGCTTTGGTTCGTGTTATTCATAGGCTCATAGGCTGATCCTGATCAGATCAGGACGAAACTGAAATGAGTATGGAAACACTCCAGAGGACCACAGTTCACACTGGCATGTCCTGCACATGGTCTCGCCCCTGAGAAAATGACATTGGCAAGGAGCTAGTAGTAATTCATTCACTCGTCTCACTTAGAGTGAATTCAGAGACTACCTAGTGGATTTGGGCAGGAATACACAAGGGATGCGACAGAATGGCAGTTCACCCATTCATACCTCGGACCAATTAGGAGTCCCTGGTATATGTAAAGGCGGCACGGTAGTGTTATGGTTAACTCTGTAGTCTTGCACCTCCAGGGTCTGGACTCGATTCCCGCCTTGGGGTCTATGTGCGTGGAGTTTACATATTCCCCCTGCACTCCGGTTTCCTCCCACAGTCCAAAGACGTGCAGGTTAGGCTAATTGGCGTTCCCAATTAGCCTAACCTGCGTTGGCGTTTTTTGTTGTAAAAAACGGAATAAATGCAAATGTCCACTGGCCTAGACCAGGGGTAGGCAAGTTCGGTCCTAGAGAGCCGCAATCTTGCAGCGTTCAGTTCCAACCCTAATCAAACACATCTAAGCAAGCTAATGAAGGTATCCAGAATTAGCCTACAGAACTAAGGCTACAGGCAGGTGAGGTTTTTTTTTTTCAGAGTTGGAAAATCTAAAATCTGCACAATTGCGACTTTTTAGGACTGAACTTACCTACCCCAGGTCTAGACGGTCCCTATTTCGACTACAGAGTTTCCTAGATGGATGAATGGATGTATAGAGTATATGTAGAGGTATGTTTTTGGAATGAATGAGGAGCTATTAGAACCTACAAAGACGTCTCGAGGGAATGTGGAGACCTGAACTATAAGGTCCTGGAGCTATGCGGCAGCAACCCTCCTTGATCTATCAACATCAGTAACATTTGGCAAAAAATGATTACCAGAATTACTAAAGCTAAGGTTTTCATTTTTACGATTATTATTACCAATAACTTTATAGAATGAGATTTATATTACGGCTTTCTCGAACCCAACCCAATGGCGCCGTACAATTTTAGAAAGCCAAATTATACAGATTGTTTTTGAAAGGAACATGACCTTATGAGTAGTAATGAAGATGTTTCAGAAAAAAACTCCAAGGCTTTCATGTCATAACTACAGTATTTCCGACAATACCCGAAGGGTAGAGGTGCAGTTTGCTGATGATGAGCAGCGTGATCAGGGAGAACCATGATACAGCGTTGACCTCCCAGACTCCTGCAGCTCTACAAAGCAGTCTGGGATGAAAGGCGTTCATTAAGGCTGATTAGGGGTTTCTCACCAGCTCAGATGCCGTCTGATCGTCGCTACATCACAGAGAACAACAGAAATCTCATTACCGCAGAGAAGCGGGAATTGTTTTTCTGGATGTGCAACATGCAGCGCAATCACTTAGGGTTCTGCATTTTGAGTGACTATCCATAGTGTAGGTTAGTCATGTGTTGCAATGTGAAGAACTGCTCCATAAGGAACAATAAGGAACAGTAAGGAGTGTGGCTTACTGAACTCTGGGCAGGTGATGCAATCAGGACCTTTGTATGCCAATGATTACTTCTAGACTTCGTAATCGAGGCTGCAGAAGACTGTGTGTGTGTGTGTGTGTGTTTGAGTGCGAGTATGTGTATTTATCTAAGTAAGAGAAGGGCAGTGGGTTTAAGTTGGCACATCTGTCAATATATCTAAGCGTATGTCTCATATGAATTCTCATATGATTTTAATATTTATCTGCATACCGTATGCTTTTGCTTGTGTGCTATTTGCTATGCTAAATGTAGAAGTAGACAGAACGGCACCGTTTCCAGAGAAACAAAAAGCAGTAGGTCTATTAAGTGTGTCAGAAGTGTGGGTGGGTAAAATTGCAAAAAAAATATATATAGATTGCAGTACTTGAAGTTTTCATGATACAAGTTGTGCATAATATCATTGAGGCTTTCCGTTATAGTCAGGGTTATAAAAGTATTGACAGTACCCACGGTATCTCAGGCAAGCGAATACTAACGTTCTTTATCTTGTTGCTGTTTATTTATCCTAGTCTGAATATAAAATTGCATATTTATAATAATAGTTATACAACTTCAGAAGCATTGGATTATATGATGTACGATATACTGTATGAGATCTACGAGGCAACATTTCTGATTTGATATTCACCCCCAGACACCTTGAAGCCCAATAACGCGAACTCCACGTCGGATTCGGATCTGATGCGGCATCGCGCCATTGGACGGATCCCCCAGGTCACGCTGTCGTTCGGGGCGGAGCGGGTCAGACCGCCCTCACCGACCGAGATTGAGATTATTGCCCCTAGCAAGATTAAGGACCGTACGCAGAACGTTTCCGAGAAGGTCACCCAGGTCACCCAGGTAACACACACGCACACACACACGTAGGATTGTCGCCTTGAAACTCTAGGATCTGGGTTCAAGTCTGGTCTCGGGTGAGTGTGCATGAAGTTTGCATGTTCTCCTCGTGCTTGGTGGGTTTCCTCCGAGGACTCTGGATTCCTCCCACAGTCTAAAGACATGCAAATTAAGTTCATGTTCCCAAATTGCCTGTAGTGTGTGAATGTGTGGTGTGCGCATTGTGGCCTGCGATTGATTAGCACCCTTTCCAGAGTGTACCCTGGCCTGAGAGGCTGCAGGCCCCCATGACCCTGTTTATAGGATAAGCAGTTTAGAAGATGAATGAATAAATTATTGTTTAAGTTCTATTTAGCAAACCTTGGTATAAAACAATTCTCTGGGATAATCCTCTGATTTCTGTGTGGTCATAGCCACCCCCCTGACATACACTCAAATATAATTTTAAGCAACATTTTATTGTAAAATTTAAAACAACTTTAAAGAACCGGTTTCTAATGTACAGTGCTCTACGACCACAGCAGTACACATGCTCCTGGCAACTCAGACAGTTATTTGCAAAACAAATAACGTTATAGCTTTCAAGCTTCACTACTTCAGTCTGCTTGGCTTTGTGGTCTTGACTTGGTTTCTACAGCAAAGAGAGCAAGATGGAGAAGAGTGAGAGGGGAAGAGGGAGAGAGGGGGAGAGAGTACATAAATATACATGGCCCACCAGGGCTCAGGTGTGCCATCTTAGTCATAACACTTCTAGTTCGTCCCCAAACACCTTCATCCCAATGCAGACCCTCGCTAAACCACACCTCCTCATACATATGTTTATAACGTTTATTAATATTTGGCTAAAAATATTGGTTGATGGGTAATTAATGTTTGGGTGAATGTATGCTTGCGTAATTAATATATTGGTAAATGGCTCATAGAGGGTTCATTTTGTGTATTAGGGAATAGATAGTAGGGTAATTAGGGAATAGATGATTATTAATGGGCTGATGGGAAATTGTCTGATGGGACAGCTGGCTGATTGGTGAATGGATGATAACTGGTAAATGGAGGTTAGAGTAATTTGAGGATTGGTGAAAATTGGTGGATTAAGGATATGGGTCACCGGTAGATTTGTGAATGGAGGATGGTGTAACTGGTAGAGTGGTGAATGGAGGATGGTGTAACTGGTAGAGTGGTGAATGGAGGATGG
>JAQMYJ010000008.1:3834642-3845874 GCA_030014305.1 Clarias laeviceps
ATATATTAGATGTGCCCGCAAATTTAATTGTGGAATTTAATTGCACACTCTCATAAGTGCGTTTTAAAAAATGTCCTGTATCTGTAAAATTTTGGAATGAACTCAAATCGTTTTTTTACCGTGAAGTGAGTGGAATGAAGGTGAGAGATTGCGTGTATTAAGTCGATTTCATTTGCACACTCATAAGCGTGTATTAAAACATGTACAGCGCCATCTGTTGAATTTTGAGAAGAACTAATGATTTTTCCAAAGTCGATTTTTTTATGAAATAAAGGATTTAAATTTCAAATGAGTGTATTTTCTCTTCTCATGGGCAGATTGAGATGAAACAAAGCCTACATTATGTTACCTCAAGCTCAGCCAAATATACCTGTAAAAACCTCATTAAAATTCGCTCGTAGTTTTTACGTGATGCACAAACAGAGAGACAGACTCCAAAAATTCCAAAAGCCATCTTGATGTGTTTTATTATTAATATATCTTATGTCCCCCCCAAAAAAAATTTTTGCAAATATCTTTATTGTGCATACATGCCAACTTTACAGCTTTATTGTATATTGCAGGCCTCATAAATAATTAAACAAAACTAACACATTTGCAAAACATAAGGATCGCCTTTAATACTTTGATAAAAATCATTGACGGTCAACGACCACCTGAACCCTGAACTCCATGGTCTTTCCTGACCAAATGCTGAGTTTCCTTTACTGCCGTTACTGCAGCTGCCTTCAGCTGCTGCTTGTTTCTGGGACTTTATGCCTTCAGTCTTGTTTTCAGTAAGTGAAAAGCATGCTTGATTTACGGCTTGTGATGTCACAGAGACGAGTCGCCAAGAATCATTAAGAATTTCAATTCGGGACAATTCGGTTCGCTCTGGCATAAAGTACAGGAATTACATTCACAGTTAATGTTTGGATTGAAAAAGATTTTAAAGATTTTAAGTCTTTTTGCTTTTGAAGCTACCAAAATCTCTATTTATACTTCAGGACATTTCCATTCATTTCCACTATTTATTTCCATTTAAATTTATTTTGTCTTTTGTACAGATAGGTTTTATATTTCTTATATATTTTTGAAAATTTTTATATTTTGTTCTACTTTCTTATAGTTTCAGCTATTTATTTATTTTCTTATTTCTTGTTAAAATTTTAAGGTCACAGGCGGTCGTATAAGCATTTCACTGCATATCATACTGTGTATGACTGTATGTGACAAATAAAATTTGAATTTGAATTGAAGAACATTTAAAAAATGGCCGAACTCATGTTTTCACTCATAAATATTTAGGATTTTGACTTGGAAACCTGACGAACTGCAGCTGCAACTGGCCCTGACGGTCCATATAATGACGTTTTGTAGTTTAAAATCTTCCGGATGTACGTTGTATGTGTGCGTATGTGTGTGTGTGTGTGTGTGTGTGTGTGTGTGAGAGAGTGTGAAAAATGCCTGAATATGTGAATATTGCACACATACACACACATGCAGAATCAGGTGAGAAGAATAAACAAGTAGTTGTTCTACTTGGCAACTGGTTGAAACTGAAATATAACAAAAGCTCAGAAAACTCATGATGTCCTTGTAGAATAATTTTTCTCCCATTTGGGAAAAAACTTTGGAAGTAGCAGGCGTTCGCAGAGCACCTCTTCACCTCGGACCTTTTGATCTGGACGAGCCGTTCTGTTACACACAGCGTGGCGTCTTTCCTGACCGAATACCTCCCACATGACTTTGATGTGGGTTTATTTATTTTTTTGGAAAAATCAAACACTTCTCAGAAACCTGAGGTATGATGTCGTTCCTCTCGGACAGGACATTTCAGTCAGGATCGTGACGCGAATGCTATGAGAAATCCTATTCAGATATGAATCGCGATGATTTTGTGCAGACTCATGTTCCGATTGAATACATTTATAAGAGAGATGTTCTGGTTGGGTCAAGGGGTTCGAGTCGCAAGTGAAGATTATGAAGGCGCCAAAGAAACAAAACAAATAATTTCAAGATGTGAAACGTGAAGTGAACATGAGCGAAGAACCTGAAATTAGCGCTAACACACGACAGCAACAGATGCTGGACACACTGCAGAACGGAACCTGTATAACTGTTGCTTAAAACAAAACAAAAGAAAAAAACACAAAACAAATGATGATACTGGAGTCAAGCCAAGTCAAGTCAAGTCAAGTCAAGTCAAGCCAAGCCAAGTCAAGCCAAGTCAAGTCAAGTCAAGTCAAGTCAAGTCAAGCCAAGTAGGCTTTGATTAATTTATAAGCGCTTCCATGACAGTCGCATCAAAATGAAAGATTTTTTTTTTTTTTTTTTTTGCTGTCCCTCCACTCCAGAACATCTGGCTTTATTATATTATCACTACATGTTTGATGCACCTTAGTAAAACTTTGATGTCCTATCAGACCTGGGTTGTAGAATATTGATGGTGTCATGGCAGTCTTCCGTAGAGATCGAAAAAAATTCAATTCAATTACATATCGCATGAAAAAATTTTGTCACAATACATGCTGACTCCAAAGTTGAGTTATTATTATTATTATTATTATTATTATTATTATTTCTAAATTTATATATGTTTGCATTTGAGGAGGTATAATATTGCAGTTCCTCTATAATACTACAAGCGGTGCGCTTTAAATTATTCATACACTTGCAGGCAGCACAGCATCCTGTGTGATAGGAGCTAATTATTTGTAACAAAATCTAAAAAACAAAAATGTAATATTTTTATGAAATCGTGATACTTACAGAATGCCAATACAAATGGAGCTTTGTAACGCGTTACACCCAACACTGGTAAGAAATAACACAGAGAAAAACATAAACCTTGAAATCGAATGAAAATGTGAAAACAGCAACCTAAAGCAACAAACATACAAAATAAGGGTCGAAGTAGAGTCCTCAAAACACAGGAAACAGGAAGAACAACAGGAAGAGACACAGGAAAACCATGACAGATATCATAATAAACGATGTTTATCATTAAAAAAAAAAAAAAAATTACAAACAGACTCGAATCATATAATGTTCACCTTAATATTGATTTAAAGTTTTTACTTTTAATTCCTGGTTTTCAATGTTATTATTTATTTATAATATTTTTTGTTATTTTAGACATTCAGATGGGTCTCCAGTAGCGTGTACCTATAAAACCCTTTTTTTTTTTTCTTAAATAAAATTTCTTTAATTTTCTGTTGCTTAAACAAGCCAGTTAGACTTTTCCCCTATTATGACCTCATATAGCTTGTTGCTCAGCTTTGTTTTTCTCTGGAGGGGCGTGGCTCAACTGTACCTACCTTATTTACATAAACACTGAAACAGTCTGTTTGGAGGAGGAGTGAAATAAAGGGAGTTTGAAGCTTGACATATACATATTATTTATCATAGAAATATGTTGGAGAGTCATGATAAGGTCTATTGTCATATTTCCTGACCTGTTTCTAATTTCAGGCTTGTATTGCCATGTTTTCAGATCACATATATATCAGGCATCACTGAATGGTGGACTGCGATCCGGATCCAGACTTTTTTCATGAGTGACTATAGACGTGACTCAACAGAGCCAATCAACGCAGGCGTAGTGTGAATTTTGCATGAAGAAACAGTGTGCAGAAGAAACAGAATCAAAACAGTGTGGTTTCCTCCACAAAAAGGAAAAGTACACATGAAAACCGAACCTTTAGATATGAATATATGTATTTTATTTTTGCAGAAAGTTTAAAACTTGTCTCATATGTTCCAAAACCCTGGCGATAATAAAAAGCAGTAATGTGAAGTCCTTTCACATTGATTTACAGCCCAGCAGTGTGCAATTAAAGATTCACTAAATATTATTATTTGTATTCAGTTCTGTTTAATGTAGTTACCTGAAAATGAACTAAATCATATTATTGAAATGCAATGGAAATGTTAAACTGTTTATTTTATAGACGATGACTGTATATTTAATGATCTAAATCCTAACACAAACATGAAATTCGGACCACAGCTCGAAGAAAGTTTTATCGATCGCACCTTCTTCGATTTTAATTCACTTCGCCTGACATACAGTTTAGGCTCCTCCCCCAGCTGGACCTCAAACTTTTAGTAATTATAATATTATTAGCGTCCCACTGCTGTCGTAGGTGAAAACAGTGACAATGAAACTTATTTTTATAGCTAATGGAGCTGCGTTCAGATTTGACTAAAATAAAGAGATTTGAGTTCAGATCTGACTAAAATAAACAACAGTTATCTCTACCATGCAAAAGCTTCTGACTAATCAGTGACAAGTCACTTGTAGTATTTATGTACTTACTGTAAGTCTGATTTATATGCAAAGCTTCAGACTAGCTTCACTGGCGAATCAGGAAAGCATGCTAACTGGACTCTAACTAGACGATTAATGATCTCTGCTACTGTAAAGTTTTAAAGTTGCGTAATTGAATTAGCGAGTCGCTCGGTCTGTCCGCTCTGCTTAGATAAGCTTTTCTGGCGCCAGGAGAGACTCAGTCAAACGCACAAACACGCTGTCTGACAGAAAGGTCTCTGTTTATTAACAGCAAAAGACAGAGTTTTTATATGTTTGACCAAACGCTTGTGCCATCGACATCTGTTACTACAAAGAACATAAACCATTGTAAAATGTCCTGGTGAAATGTCCTGAAGAACAAAAGAGTGGAGGTTGGACAGATGTTCGTCCAGATACGAACCAGGAGGTGTTGGCTCGAGTTAGAGGGACAGGGGGAAAGAGAGAGAGAGAGAGAGAGAAAGAGAGAGAGAGACATAAAGAGAGAATGAGAAGGTGAGCGTGGGAACGTTAGCACCTTTAAGAACAGATGCAAGAGGAGACAGGAAGTTAGCAGCTTGGAAGATTCAACACGTTAATATCAGATCTATGAGGAAGAGAGTAGAATAAGCTTATAATTCCCTTACAGCTACTTTCTTCCAAGCTGTTTTTTTGTCTCTGTACACGTAACGAGAGGTTTTAGACGATGAAAATATCATGAAACCGTAAAATGGGAACAAATTGAAGATCCACCATGGACCTACTTTTAGATGGGACGTTACATAGCGGATGCCAGATGACACACTGTTTTCATTCATTGTAAAGTGTCCTTGAGCTCGGGAAAGGCGCTACTGTATATAAATTAAAATTATTATTATTATTATTATTATTTGTCTCCTTTATAATTGCTTCGTATTTGTTCCGAATTGCCTCTGAGCCGCCCGTGTTGTGTTTCACTGCTAATACAGGCTACAAAGAACTATCTTCTAACACTAAGGCTGAATCCCAAATCCCTCTCTAACCCCTGATCACTTGGTGTGTGGAACAAGGGATTGTACACCATACATAGCACACTAGCTTTTCATTTAACACTTTTTGGGATTCAAACCCGGAACAGTTAGTTATCTATTAATTAGGAATTTTGAAATGTGAGTATTAGTTAACGTTACCTGCAGTTTGTTTTATAAAGTGTAAAGCACAGCGTGTTCCACAGCATCGTCTTATTAGCAGCACTGGCAAATGCTACGAGTCTCATATTTGTGCGGTAATCGCGTTATGATAACAGATCAACCTCCTGCCAATTAATATCCTTGTTACATTCTTCATGCAATGTTCACACACTTGTTTCTTTTTTGAATAAGTTATGAAGTCCAGCAGAAAAAAACTGCATATGAAAATAATCATCAGAACGGAAGCTAGCGAATGCTACGTTACTCTTTAATCTGTGTGTCAAAAACATCAAGTAATCCAGTAGGTAATCAGGTAATATTGCGGTTATTTTATTTTCATAAAACAAACTGCAAGTAACGTTAACTAATACTCACATTTCAAAATTCCTAATTAATAGATAACTAACTGTTCCGGGTTTGAATCCCAAAAAGTGTTAAATGAAAAGCTAGTGTGCTATGTATGGTGTACAATCCCTTGTTCCACACACCAAGTGATCAGGGGTTAGAGAGGGATTTGGGATTCAGCCTTAGTGTTAGAAGATAGTTCTTTGTAGCCTGTATTAGCAGTGAAACACAACACGGGCGGCTCAGAGGCAATTCGGAACAAATACGAAGCAATTATAAAGGAGACAAATAATAATAATAATAATAATAATTTTAATTTATATACAGTAGCGCCTTTCCCGAGCTCAAGGACACTTTACAATGAATGAAAACAGTGTGTCATCTGGCATCCGCTATGTAACGTCCCATCTAAAAGTAGGTCCATGGTGGATCTTCAATTTGTTCCCATTTTACGGTTTCATGATATTTTCATCGTCTAAAACCTCTCGTTACGTGTACAGAGACAAAAAAACAGCTTGGAAGAAAGTAGCTGTAAGGGAATTATAAGCTTATTCTACTCTCTTCCTCATAGATCTGATATTAACGTGTTGAATCTTCCAAGCTGCTAACTTCCTGTCTCCTCTTGCATCTGTTCTTAAAGGTGCTAACGTTCCCACGCTCACCTTCTCATTCTCTCTTTATGTCTCTCTCTCTCTTTCTCTCTCTCTCTCTCTCTCTTTCCCCCTGTCCCTCTAACTCGAGCCAACACCTCCTGGTTCGTATCTGGACGAACATCTGTCCAACCTCCACTCTTTTGTTCTTCAGGACATTTCACCAGGACATTTTACAATGGTTTATGTTCTTTGTAGTAACAGATGTCGATGGCACAAGCGTTTGGTCAAACATATAAAAACTCTGTCTTTTGCTGTTAATAAACAGAGACCTTTCTGTCAGACAGCGTGTTTGTGCGTTTGACTGAGTCTCTCCTGGCGCCAGAAAAGCTTATCTAAGCAGAGCGGACAGACCGAGCGACTCGCTAATTCAATTACGCAACTTTAAAACTTTACAGTAGCAGAGATCATTAATCGTCTAGTTAGAGTCCAGTTAGCATGCTTTCCTGATTCGCCAGTGAAGCTAGTCTGAAGCTTTGCATATAAATCAGACTTACAGTAAGTACATAAATACTACAAGTGACTTGTCACTGATTAGTCAGAAGCTTTTGCATGGTAGAGATAACTGTTGTTTATTTTAGTCAGATCTGAACTCAAATCTCTTTATTTTAGTCAAATCTGAACGCAGCTCCATTAGCTATAAAAATAAGTTTCATTGTCACTGTTTTCACCTACGACAGCAGTGGGACGCTAATAATATTATAATTACTAAAAGTTTGAGGTCCAGCTGGGGGAGGAGCCTAAACTGTATGTCAGGCGAAGTGAATTAAAATCGAAGAAGGTGCGATCGATAAAACTTTCTTCGAGCTGTGGTCCGAATTTCATGTTTGTGTTAGGATTTAGATCATTAAATATACAGTCATCGTCTATAAAATAAACAGTTTAACATTTCCATTGCATTTCAATAATATGATTTAGTTCATTTTCAGGTAACTACATTAAACAGAACTGAATACAAATAATAATATTTAGTGAATCTTTAATTGCACACTGCTGGGCTGTAAATCAATGTGAAAGGACTTCACATTACTGCTTTTTATTATCGCCAGGGTTTTGGAACATATGAGACAAGTTTTAAACTTTCTGCAAAAATAAAATACATATATTCATATCTAAAGGTTCGGTTTTCATGTGTACTTTTCCTTTTTGTGGAGGAAACCACACTGTTTTGATTCTGTTTCTTCTGCACACTGTTTCTTCATGCAAAATTCACACTACGCCTGCGTTGATTGGCTCTGTTGAGTCACGTCTATAGTCACTCATGAAAAAAGTCTGGATCCGGATCGCAGTCCACCATTCAGTGATGCCTGATATATATGTGATCTGAAAACATGGCAATACAAGCCTGAAATTAGAAACAGGTCAGGAAATATGACAATAGACCTTATCATGACTCTCCAACATATTTCTATGATAAATAATATGTATATGTCAAGCTTCAAACTCCCTTTATTTCACTCCTCCTCCAAACAGACTGTTTCAGTGTTTATGTAAATAAGGTAGGTACAGTTGAGCCACGCCCCTCCAGAGAAAAACAAAGCTGAGCAACAAGCTATATGAGGTCATAATAGGGGAAAAGTCTAACTGGCTTGTTTAAGCAACAGAAAATTAAAGAAATTTTATTTAAGAAAAAAAAAAAAGGGTTTTATAGGTACACGCTACTGGAGACCCATCTGAATGTCTAAAATAACAAAAAATATTATAAATAAATAATAACATTGAAAACCAGGAATTAAAAGTAAAAACTTTAAATCAATATTAAGGTGAACATTATATGATTCGAGTCTGTTTGTAATTTTTTTTTTTTTTTTAATGATAAACATCGTTTATTATGATATCTGTCATGGTTTTCCTGTGTCTCTTCCTGTTGTTCTTCCTGTTTCCTGTGTTTTGAGGACTCTACTTCGACCCTTATTTTGTATGTTTGTTGCTTTAGGTTGCTGTTTTCACATTTTCATTCGATTTCAAGGTTTATGTTTTTCTCTGTGTTATTTCTTACCAGTGTTGGGTGTAACGCGTTACAAAGCTCCATTTGTATTGGCATTCTGTAAGTATCACGATTTCATAAAAATATTACATTTTTGTTTTTTAGATTTTGTTACAAATAATTAGCTCCTATCACACAGGATGCTGTGCTGCCTGCAAGTGTATGAATAATTTAAAGCGCACCGCTTGTAGTATTATAGAGGAACTGCAATATTATACCTCCTCAAATGCAAACATATATAAATTTAGAAATAATAATAATAATAATAATAATAATAATAATAACTCAACTTTGGAGTCAGCATGTATTGTGACAAAATTTTTTCATGCGATATGTAATTGAATTGAATTTTTTTCGATCTCTACGGAAGACTGCCATGACACCATCAATATTCTACAACCCAGGTCTGATAGGACATCAAAGTTTTACTAAGGTGCATCAAACATGTAGTGATAATATAATAAAGCCAGATGTTCTGGAGTGGAGGGACAGCAAAAAAAAAAAAAAAAAAAATCTTTCATTTTGATGCGACTGTCATGGAAGCGCTTATAAATTAATCAAAGCCTACTTGGCTTGACTTGACTTGACTTGACTTGACTTGACTTGGCTTGACTTGGCTTGGCTTGACTTGACTTGACTTGACTTGACTTGGCTTGACTCCAGTATCATCATTTGTTTTGTGTTTTTTTCTTTTGTTTTGTTTTAAGCAACAGTTATACAGGTTCCGTTCTGCAGTGTGTCCAGCATCTGTTGCTGTCGTGTGTTAGCGCTAATTTCAGGTTCTTCGCTCATGTTCACTTCACGTTTCACATCTTGAAATTATTTGTTTTGTTTCTTTGGCGCCTTCATAATCTTCACTTGCGACTCGAACCCCTTGACCCAACCAGAACATCTCTCTTATAAATGTATTCAATCGGAACATGAGTCTGCACAAAATCATCGCGATTCATATCTGAATAGGATTTCTCATAGCATTCGCGTCACGATCCTGACTGAAATGTCCTGTCCGAGAGGAACGACATCATACCTCAGGTTTCTGAGAAGTGTTTGATTTTTCCAAAAAAATAAATAAACCCACATCAAAGTCATGTGGGAGGTATTCGGTCAGGAAAGACGCCACGCTGTGTGTAACAGAACGGCTCGTCCAGATCAAAAGGTCCGAGGTGAAGAGGTGCTCTGCGAACGCCTGCTACTTCCAAAGTTTTTTCCCAAATGGGAGAAAAATTATTCTACAAGGACATCATGAGTTTTCTGAGCTTTTGTTATATTTCAGTTTCAACCAGTTGCCAAGTAGAACAACTACTTGTTTATTCTTCTCACCTGATTCTGCATGTGTGTGTATGTGTGCAATATTCACATATTCAGGCATTTTTCACACTCTCTCACACACACACACACACACACACACACACACATACGCACACATACAACGTACATCCGGAAGATTTTAAACTACAAAACGTCATTATATGGACCGTCAGGGCCAGTTGCAGCTGCAGTTCGTCAGGTTTCCAAGTCAAAATCCTAAATATTTATGAGTGAAAACATGAGTTCGGCCATTTTTTAAATGTTCTTCAATTCAAATTCAAATTTTATTTGTCACATACAGTCATACACAGTATGATATGCAGTGAAATGCTTATACGACCGCCTGTGACCTTAAAATTTTAACAAGAAATAAGAAAATAAATAAATAGCTGAAACTATAAGAAAGTAGAACAAAATATAAAAATTTTCAAAAATATATAAGAAATATAAAACCTATCTGTACAAAAGACAAAATAAATTTAAATGGAAATAAATAGTGGAAATGAATGGAAATGTCCTGAAGTATAAATAGAGATTTTGGTAGCTTCAAAAGCAAAAAGACTTAAAATCTTTAAAATCTTTTTCAATCCAAACATTAACTGTGAATGTAATTCCTGTACTTTATGCCAGAGCGAACCGAATTGTCCCGAATTGAAATTCTTAATGATTCTTGGCGACTCGTCTCTGTGACATCACAAGCCGTAAATCAAGCATGCTTTTCACTTACTGAAAACAAGACTGAAGGCATAAAGTCCCAGAAACAAGCAGCAGCTGAAGGCAGCTGCAGTAACGGCAGTAAAGGAAACTCAGCATTTGGTCAGGAAAGACCATGGAGTTCAGGGTTCAGGTGGTCGTTGACCGTCAATGATTTTTATCAAAGTATTAAAGGCGATCCTTATGTTTTGCAAATGTGTTAGTTTTGTTTAATTATTTATGAGGCCTGCAATATACAATAAAGCTGTAAAGTTGGCATGTATGCACAATAAAGATATTTGCAAAAATTTTTTTTGGGGGGGACATAAGATATATTAATAATAAAACACATCAAGATGGCTTTTGGAATTTTTGGAGTCTGTCTCTCTGTTTGTGCATCACGTAAAAACTACGAGCGAATTTTAATGAGGTTTTTACAGGTATATTTGGCTGAGCTTGAGGTAACATAATGTAGGCTTTGTTTCATCTCAATCTGCCCATGAGAAGAGAAAATACACTCATTTGAAATTTAAATCCTTTATTTCATAAAAAAATCGACTTTGGAAAAATCATTAGTTCTTCTCAAAATTCAACAGATGGCGCTGTACATGTTTTAATACACGCTTATGAGTGTGCAAATGAAATCGACTTAATACACGCAATCTCTCACCTTCATTCCACTCACTTCACGGTAAAAAAACGATTTGAGTTCATTCCAAAATTTTACAGATACAGGACATTTTTTAAAACGCACTTATGAGAGTGTGCAATTAAATTCCACAATTAAATTTGCGGGCACATCTAATATAT
>JAQMYJ010000008.1:3849042-3884989 GCA_030014305.1 Clarias laeviceps
CATGTAAATGGTCATGAAAATAAAGAAAACACATTGAATGAGTGAAGGTGTGTCCAAACTTTTGGCCTGTACTGTATCTATCTATCTATCCATCCCTCCATCTCAACATGCATGCAGGGAACAAAACTGGCATTATTTTCACTGCTGTTATAACCAGGAGTACATTTTACTGTACTTGAGATGAAGTGCATTTTTTTTTTCTTATCAGCGCTCTTTGGACCACTTTTACACGCCACTGAATGAGACTGAAACTGGACTGTAGAGAGAGAAAGAGAGATTAAATGTAAAGTCTCGCCCTCTACGAACAGTGATAGACCGCGCGGTGGCTTAGTGGTTAGCACTGTGGATATCACCTCCAGGGTCGATGGTTCGATTCCCACCTCAGGTCTGAGTGCATGGAGTTTGGTGCTTGGTGGGTTTCCTTTCGGTACTCAGGTTTCCTCCCACAGTCCAAAGACATAAAGATTAGGATGACTGGTGTTTCCAAATTGCACATAGTGTGGGTGTGCGCCCGTGCCCATAGTCTCCTGGGATAGGCTCCAGCCATCCTGTGACCCTGTATTCAAAAGAATCAGCATGTGCAATCTCTCTTTATTACTCTCTCTCTCTCTCTCTCTCTCTATTTCCCTCTGTCTCTCTCTCTGTCTCGCTTCTTCTCAAATCTTTTGCATGATGAAAACTACAAAGCACTTTGTTAAGTCGCTGTGGATGAGAGCGTCTGCCAAATGCCTAAATGTAAATGTAAAACATTTGAGATTTCCAGGTTATCGTATATATACGTTCTTTAATTGCAATATGTTCCATGCAATTCACCAAAAAATTAACACATACATGCACAACACTCTTCCTGGGTTGCCAGAGCTATCCAAGCAGAGATCGAAGCTGAGAGTGAACTTTGGACAGGATTAGATAAAAAAAATAAAAAAAAGGCATGTAGGCATGGCGGGGGGGCGGGGGGGGGGTCTCGTTGGCACGGCTGCCCATCATGCTTGTACTATTATAGAAGAAACACTGCACCAGATCCAAACATAGTGAAGGTACACGGTGTTGCTGAAAGTTTGTGAACATCTGACTACACCATTTATATGTGGTTTTTAAATTGCCTCTTTAGATGAACAGCATAGTCAGGGGTGCACATACTTTTGAGCATATTATACATACAAATTAGTATCAGTTAGGAGTGTTGCTTTTGTTGTTGGTATCACTTTTAAAATCTGCTTGTTCCCTTTTATAATCAGGTCCGTTCAGTTAATTTGTTAACAATGAGGATGTTGCTCGATACAGCCGTTTAAACGCCAGCTGTTGTTATTAGTAGCCGGTTCGCCGTCTGCGTTATGCAAATCAGCATGTAAAGCACTTCTCGTTTTTTCCTGCGGACAGCGTGTTTGTCTCACTAAGCTCTAATTTACCCTCACTTTTATTTAAATACGTCACACAACGCCTGTTTAACGACCTACTGACCTACTCACACTCCTGTCTGTATCAGTTTGTTCAGCCAGGTGTCTGTAAGGGGACTTCTAGCCGTACGTACGTCTACAAGTGTCCGTAGCTGAAGACTGTTTAATAACCAGGAGAAAGTCTCCGTCCCATGAGGGACAGCAGTCTCTGTCGCAGCTTGGCGTTCACGGCGTCTCCGTCACGCGGAGTTGGGTTTAGGTTTAGGCGAGTCTCTTTGTCCCACAGCGCCAAAGTTTGGCACACACGTGATGTCGCCAGATCGATTCGTGGTTGCCATGGTAACCAGTAGTTGCTATGGTCCCCTGAGACCCGCATGATCCTGGTTTGCTAATGGAACATTAGAGCAGCACGGCGGCCGTGTGATCGCTGAAAGATTTACTGATACAGGCTTTACAGGCAACGAGATGATGCACCACTCACAAATCCAGCTCGAAGACATTCCGTCTCCTTCTCACTCTCTCTCTCTCTCTCTCTCTCTCTCATTGCATCACGTCTGTTTTTCTTTCTGTCTCTCTCACTTTGTCTCTCTCTCTCTCTCTCTATGCATTATATATCTTTTTCATTGTCTTGCTGTCTTCTGTCTCTCTTTCTCTCTTTCTATGCATCATGTCTCAATTTCTCTCCTTCTCCTTCTTCACTGCGATCTCTCTTCCTCTCAGTCCATCATGTATGTTTTTGTCTGTCTATCTCTTTTACTTTGTCTCCCTCTATGCATCATCATCTTTCTGTCTATCTGTCTGTCTGTGTCTCATTCCGTCTCTCTTTCTCTCTAAGAATCAGGCCTGAAATTCTCTCGTTCTCTTCTTCTAATTCACTTGTCAATGCATCATGTTTTCTCCCTCTTTCTGTCTCTCTCTCTCTCTCTCATTCTGTGTATCATACCTCCTTGTCTTTCTGTCTGTCTTTCATTCTGGCTCTATATTTATAAATACTTCCTCAATTTCTCTTTCTTTTGTCCTCCCTTTCTCTTTCTCTTCATCATATTTGGTTTTCTTTCCGTCACCGTATTCACTTTTTCTTTTCGTCCTTTTATATGTATGCGTCATGTTTTCTTCTTCTTCTTTCTTCTTCTTCTCTCATTGTGTTTTTCGCTCCTTCTGGCTGCATTTCAATCTCTCTCTCTCTCTCTTTCTTGCTGTTTTTTCCTCTTTATTTTCTGTATGTCCGCCTGTCTCTGCTTCTCTTAGTCTTCCGTGTTTCTTTGTTTTTCTCTCTCTCTCTTTCTCTCACACTCCCTGTGCATTAGATCAGTGAGACTGAAGTTGAATAGACACCCTCACTAGCCGCGTATCGCTTCAACGCTCTGTATGTTCCGAGCCGTTACTGTATACAGTAATCCGTGTCTGTGGTCCATCTGTTGCTATGCAGCGTCTCAGTCCCTCAGCAGAGTTTCCTCGGAAAGGCAGCAGCGTGGGATCAGAGCCGAGCAGACATTATTTAGGTGGTGTTTTCATTCTCAGCACAGCAGTGACACTGACACGGTAGTGGCACGCTAGTGGGTGTTTTGGTGTTATTTCAGACACAGCAGCTTTGCTCGGGCTCTTAACTGCGACATGCGCTGCCATATGATTTCACTACGAGCTGTAATTGTGGATAATATGTGGTGCAGCCTGGACATTATACGTGCGGTATACAGTATACTGACATCTACAGTACACAAGTATATAGACTCATGCTTACACAGTCAAGTCAGGTCCATAAGTATTTGGACAGGGACACGACTGTCTTGTTTCTGTCTCTGAACACCTCCATAGTGGATTTGAAATGAAGCTATCAAGATTGTAGGCTTTCAGCTTTAATTAATGAAAATGTTGCCTTAAACATTTAAGAGTTGCAGTCATTGTTTTTCCCTTCTTTACCCATTACTGGTAATTGGACTAATATAAGCTAATATACTCATCTCATCTCATCGTCTATACCGCTTAATCCTGTATACAGGGTCGCCGGGGGGGCCTGGAGCCTATCCCAGGAGACTTAGGGCATGAGGCAGGGTACACGTTGGACAGGGTGCCAGTCCATCGCAGGACGCACACACACCTATTAGCCTAATCTGCATGTCTTTGGAGTGTGGAAGGAAACCCACCAAGCATGGGGAGAACATGCAAACTCCAGGCACACAGGGCGGGAATCAAACCTGGTCTGGAATTGAACCCGGACCCTGGAGGTGCAAAGCGACTGTGCTAACCACTACACCACTGTGCCACCTAATGTAATCATAAATAGTGCACTTATTTCATATATTTGGATGCTATACTGTAATTTGGCAGGTAGTGATGTCCTGAGACAGTGGCGTAGTGGTCAGCACTATGGCCTTGCACTGTGGCCTTGCACCTCCAGGGTTGAGGGTTCAATTCCTGCTTCTCTTTGTGCTTATTGGGTTAGGCATTTGGCAGACGCTCTTATCCAGAAGTGCTTTGAAGTTTTTGTCACTGGATAGATACTAGGTTTTCTCCGGGTGCTCAGGTTTCCTCCCACAGTCCTAAGACATGCTTATCATAGTCTAATCCATGTTCCAATGTGATGGATTAATTGTCTCTTACATGCAGGAGAGATAGAGTGGAAAAGAAAGCATGTGCACTACTGAGACATCCTGTCCTCTATGATAGGCTCCAGGCTTCCTGTGACCCTGTATGAAATATTGGTGTAGAAAATATTTGACTGCCTGGAGTTTGGACCCCATGAACATCACCAAATGCTGCATTTCCTCACTTAAGCTGTTTTGCATTTGCTTCATTGCAGCTGCCTTCTGATTCTGCCTTCAGTAGAATCTTCAGCAGATTCATTGGGTTGAGGTCATGTGACTGATTCGGCCCTTTAAGAACATTCCATTTATTTGCTCTGGGTTGCTTTCACTGTACTTTTTGCATCATGATCAACATATACTCCAAAGCATTGTGCTGTCAGTTTTGCAGCATTTGCCGGGTTTGAGCAGGAACTAGAGCTCTATGGACTATAGAATTTATTACTTTTATCGTTTATAGACTTTTATCAGCAGCCACATCATTAATAAACTCCAGTGAGGTAGTAACACTGACAGCTGTGCATGCTCATGCCATAACACTGCCTCGAACGTTTGATGGTGATTAGCTTAGTCAGGTTATTGACTGGAAGGGTCCAGGTTCAAACCACAGCACCACCAAGTTGTCACTGTTGGGCCCTTGAGCAAGGCTCTCAACTGCTCGGATGTATAATGTAATAAAATGTAATCCGCTCTGGGGATTTTTCTGCCAAATGAAATTTTGATTTTGAGCGTAACTGCTAGTTTGAGGCGTCTTGATATAGACCCTTTGTAGACTTTGACGATGATACAGTATACGTCCCTCATCTAGAATGCTCTAGAATGAATTCTGTAATCATCCACTTATTAAATCTCAATCTTACCCTAAAAGTAGATGAGCAGTACTGCCACATTTGGCTCATAATCTGTCTTTACTGGTTAGCTACCATAATGTAGTATTTCCTGAGCAAGCTTAAGGAAATATAGACACCAAATGTCATGGCTCGTTAAGTGTAAGGTTAAAGTCAGTACAGTTCATTAATGTTAAGTAATACATATGAAATTAATAATTTGTGAATAAAAATAATAAGCCTTTCTACATATAATGATCTTTGTTTGTTTCAGGTGCTGTCCCTGGGAGCCGACGTGCTGCCCGAGTACAAGCTCCAGGCGCCGCGCATCCACAAGTGGACAATCCTGCACTACAGCCCGTTCAAGGCCGTATGGGACTGGCTGATCCTGCTGCTCGTGCTCTACACAGCCGTGTTCACACCGTATAGCGCCGCCTTCCTGCTCAGCGAGCACCAGGAAGAAGGCCGAGGCGACTGCGGCTACACCTGCAACCCGCTCAACGTGGTGGACCTGGTGGTGGACGTCATGTTCATCATCGACATCATTATTAACTTCAGGACAACCTACGTCAATCGGAACGATGAAGTGGTGAGCCACCCGGGCCGCATCGCGCAGCACTACTTCAAGGGGTGGTTCCTAATCGACATTGTCGCGGCTATCCCCTTCGACCTGCTCATCTTCAGATCGGGCCCAGACGAGGTGAGTGGAAAGGGAAGAGAATGAGATTGAAAAAGAGAGTGACTCAGACGGGAAAGCAAAGTAGAAATAAAAAGAGAGTAATACGAAGGATATGTCAGGTACTGTCTGTGTCTCTGTTTTCATAGCCCAAACTGATTTACAGGTTACAAGCTGGCATAATGGTTAGCACTGTGGCTTTGCAGCTCCAGGGTCAAGGGTTTAAGGCCCACCTTCGGTCTGTGTGCGTGGAGTTTGTATGTTCTCGCCGTACTTGGTGGGTTTCCTCAGGGTTCTCCAGTTTCCACCCACAGTTCAAAGACATGCAAATTGGCATTCCCAAATTCCCCATGTGCCCAGCGATGGACTGCCAGCCTGTCCAGGGTGTACCCCGTCTCATGTCCTGAGTACCCTGGGATAGGCTCCAGGTTTCCCATGACCCTGAACATGAGGCTATAAGTGCTATAGTACTAACTGTCCTCAGTCAGGGAAAAAAATCAAGGCTTATTTATTGCTATATTTTGCTGTATTGTAGTTTTATATTCTGTCCTAATTTTCTTCCCCAGCCCCAAACCACCACTCTGATAGGCCTGCTGAAGACGGCACGGCTGCTGCGTTTGGTACGCGTGGCGCGCAAGCTGGACCGATACTCGGAATGCGGTGCCGCGGTCCTCTTCCTGCTCATGTGCACCTTCGCACTCATTGCCCACTGGCTAGCCTGCATCTGGTACGCCATCGGCAACGTGGAGCGCACAGGCTCAGCTCGTGGAGGTTCCTTGAGGATCGGATGGCTCGACAACCTTGCCGATCAGATCGGCAAAAGCTATAATGAAAGCGACGCCTTATCTGGACCCAGCATCAAGGACAAGTATGTCACTGCTCTGTATTTCACCTTCAGCAGCCTTACCAGCGTCGGCTTCGGCAATGTCTCTCCAAACACCAACCCCGAGAAGATCTTCTCCATCTGCGTCATGCTCATCGGATGTGAGTAGAAGTTTGAGGAGATTAGTGTGCTGTTAGGTGTAGGGAAATAATCAGTAATAAAGTGTGATGAAGCAGAGTTACTGTTGCCTCCCTGATTATTTTCCTGAAGTGTTAAAGCATATGCTCTAACCCTCTAGAAGCCCGGGAATACGTCCCCACTGTGGGCAAAGCTAAAGTGATTTATTCCTCATGTACAGGATGCATTTCTTTTCCAATCATAGTTGCATTTAAGGCGGCACTGTAGTCTTGCACCTCCAGGGTCGAGGGCTTTAAGTCCAATTATCTCACACTCTATACTGTCTGTGATATTAAGCAGATTTCTCTCTCGCTCTCTCAACACAGCTTTGATGTACGCCAGTATCTTCGGCAACGTGTCCGCCATAATCCAGCGTCTGTACTCGGGCACAGCGCGCTACCACACACAGATGCTGAGGGTGAAGGAGTTTATCCGCTTTCATCAGATACCTGGAGGCCTGAGGCAGAGGCTGGAGGAGTATTTTCAACACGCCTGGTCCTACACCAACGGCATCGACATGAACGCGGTGAGGAGATCACTCCATCATTCACACGCACACGCACACACAAACAAGCACATACATATCTCTTATTGTGAATATTCTTTTCAGATAAATACATCTGTTTATTAATAAAATTCTTTTTCTCTTTCTGTTTTGTGTCTCTATCTCTCCATCAATTCCTGTTTCTTTTCTTTTTTTATCCTTCTGACTCTACTTTTAATATTTAACCCCTTTTTGTCTTTTTCATGTCCTTTTTTTTGTTCTTTGTCTCTGACTCTTTGATTTTCATTTTCCACTTATTCCTCTCTTTTCCTTCATCTGTATATTCACTCCTCTTATTTGTCTTACGTCGTCTGTCGTTCTCTTCATACGTTTTTTTACTCCCATTTATTGCCGTGTTGTCTTGTCTTTCCATCCCTCCTCTCTCTTACTGTCTGTCTGTCTGTGTGATCGCTCCATGTGTCCAGGTGCTGAAGGGTTTCCCTGAGTGTCTGCAGGCTGATATCTGTCTGCATCTGAACCGCACTCTGCTGCAGAACTGCAAGGCGTTCCGCGGGGCGAGTAAGGGCTGTTTGCGAGCTCTGGCCATGCGCTTTAAAACCACCCACGCTCCCCCAGGAGACACGCTTTTGCACAACGGAGACGTGCTCACTGCGCTATACTTCATTTCCCGCGGCTCCATCGAAATCCTGCGAGACGACATGGTCATGGCCATCTTAGGTACCGGACCTTCTGCCACATTGCTCAATCTCTGTTTCACATCAAATTGCTCTTTCACATCTCTTTGTTTATCTCTGTTCTTCATCCTTTTTCCTTTTTAACACTACAGTGCCTTGCAAAAGTATTCACATCCCTTAAACTTCCACATTTTGTCACATCACAACCACAAATGTAAATGCATTTTATTGGGATTTCATGTGATAGACCAACACAAAATGGCACATAATTGTAAGTGGAAGGAAAATGTTTAATGGTTTAATTTTTTTTACCAAATAAATACCTGAAAAGTGTGGCGTGCATTTGTATTCATGAGTCATAACTTTGCAGAACCACCGTTCACTGCAATTACAGCTGCAAGCTTTTTGGGGTACTGTACATCTCTACCAGCTTTGCACATATAGAGTATGAAATTTCATTCTTCTTTGCAATATAACTCAAGTTGAGTCAGATTGGATGGAGAGTGTCTGTGAACAGCAGTTTTCAAGTCTTGCCACAGATTCTCAATTGGATTCAGGTCTAGACTTTGTCTGGGCCATTCGAACACATGAATATGCTTTGATCTAAACAATTCCATTGTAGCTCTGGCTGTACGTTAGGGGTCGTTGTCCTGCTGGATGGTGAACCTCTGCCGCAAAGTCTTTTGTAGATTATAACAGGATTTCTTCTAAGCTTGCCCAGTATTTGGCTCCAACGATTTTCCCGTCCCTGCTGAAGAAAAACATCCACACAACATGATGCTGCCACCACCATGTTTCATGGTGGGGATGGTGTGTTCAGGGTGACGTGCATGTGATTTTACATTTGGGCCAAAAAGTTCAACTTTGGTCTCATCATCTCATTTGCTGTGTCCCCCACAAGGCTTGTCAACTGCAAACGGGACTTCTTGTGGCTTTCTTCCAACAATGGCTTTCTTCTTGTCACTCTTCCATGAAGGCCAGATTTGTGGAGTTCATGACTAATAGTGTCCTGTAGACAGATTCTCCCACCTAAGCTGTGGATCTCTGCAGAATCCTCCAGAGTTACCATGGGCGTCTTGGCTGCTTCTCTGATTAATGATCTCCTTGCCTGGTCTGTCAGTTTAGGTGGTTGGCCATGTCTTGGTACAGTAGGTTTGCAGTTGCGCCATACTTGATGATGGATTAAACCGTGCTCCGTGAGATGTTCAAAGCTTGGGATATTTTTTATAACCATATCCTGCTTTAAACTTCTCTATAACTTTATACTTTAGACCTCTGAGGGGCTTCACAGAACAGCTGCGGAGGCATTTGGTTCCAATCCAATGGATTTTAGGTAGGGGTATCAAAAGAAAAAAAGGAAACCAATGATTATTTTCCTTCCACTTTTTTATCCTTCTGCCTCTACTTTTAATATTTAACCCCTTTTTGTCTTTTTCATGTCCTTTTTTTGTTCCTTGTCACTTTTTTGTTATGTGCCACTTTGTGTTGGTTTATCACATAAAATCACGATAAAATACAGTTACGTTTCGTGGTTGTAACGTGACAAAATGTGGAAAAGGGGTCTGAATACTTTTTCAAGGGCCTGTAAAGGTCCTTATTTTTAACAATTTCATACTTTTAGAAACCTGCATCACATTTTTTTTCTTCACTTTGCACATTCTTGCCATTTCTTTGTCTTATTAATTAAATCCTTTTTTCTTTTTTCTTAAAATCCTTTCAACTTCTATCACTTCCTTTTTCCTTTTTTCCCCTCATATCTTTTCCTTTCCTTTTCTCTTTTTTGTATTTAAATGTACATTTCTGTTCCTTGCTTTTGTTCCATGTTTTCTTTTTCATTTATTTGATATTCCTTTCATTCATTTAACATAAATATAATATTTTCTTTCTTTATTCTTTTGTTTTCTGCACAATCTTTTTTTCCCTTCCTCAATATTTATCTAAATAATTTATTTTATAATTGCATACATTTTACATCATTATGTAAATGTTGAACTCAATTATGATAATGATCTCTTCACTTTTTTTTACTCCATGACTCACATGTACAGTCATGTTCAGAAGTTAAGTAAATGAATTAACATTATATTGTAACTTAAACATAACATAAACATAACTTTAACATAAATCTAATGCATATTGCTTTGCCAGTAATACAGTGAAATTCATACTGACAGCCCTAATCTTTTCTCATGTAGTTCTTGGTTTGTTCCATCTCTGCGCTGTCCCAATGATCCACAGTGACGTCATGTGCTTCTGCCTCATCGATCATGCGATATCGATTATCTCTAGGCCGAACGTTCAGACGGGTCATGCTGTCAGCACCATCTATAGATTGAAAACCCATTTAGTTCTGTCTCGTGTTTACTCGCTTGTTACGTCTGAAATAAAAACCTTTCACTGAAAACGAGCTCCTTTTTTCCCTCCACTCAGGCAAGAACGACATCTTCGGCGAACCCATCAGTCTCTACGGGAGGCCTGGGAAATCGAACGCAGACGTCAGGGCCCTGACCTACTGTGACCTGCACAAGATCCTGAGGGACGATCTGCTCGAGGTGCTCGACATGTACCCCGATTTTTCCGACAGCTTCTGGACCAACCTGGAGATCACGTTCAACCTCAGAGATGTAAGGCCTTAGAATTTTCTCAAGCTGTGTGGAAGTGGTTGGCTCATCCTGATAAAAATCAGGATACAGAGATGTGTGTGCATGTGAGTGTGTATGTGTGAGTGTGTGAGTGAGTGTGGTTATGTAAGTTACTGAAGCTTGTTTGTATCAGGCAGACAGAATTACACAGCTAAACCCCAGCGAGGAGTCAGACTGCGGGTACAGACGAGTGCAGCGTGGGAGAAACTCCCTCCATCGCAACAGACCAGGTACAAATGTGTGTGTGTGTGTGTGTCTGTGTGTGTGTCTGTGTATGTGTGTGTGTGTTCTACAAGCCCAACAAATAAGCACATGCACAGCACCATAATGACCTTTTAAATGATTAACCCTTATAGTAATATAACACACTTAACACGAACCCCAGCCCTGTATACCTTTATAGTGCAATAGTTTTATAAATAATAATAATAATAATAATAATATATACATTTACATGTCTATATACAGTACATGTTTGATCTCTGTGCTTTCGTTCACTTCAGACGGCACAGATAAAGAAGAGTCATATCCACACTGGTCATGTGGCTCTGTAGGGAACCACAGAGGGGTGCTGTTGCACTCACACTGGGACGAGCTGTGCAGCAGTGTGAGCGCTGCCTCTTTGTCCAGCGAGGATGAGATGAAACACTCAGGGCCTGGACGGGGAGACGTGTACCCTCCTGAAGTCCGGGAATACGTTCCCACTGTGGTCAACCTAAAGCCTCCTAGCAGTGGAGATAAAGAAACTTCAGGTACAGAGACAGTAGGATACAGTGTGTTAGTAAACAATTATGATTGATCTTAAACGTTTGATGTTTAAAAAATATTCAGGCCACGCCCACTCCACCGAATCTGATATGCATTCAGGCCACACCTCCTTCACTGAACATGACATGCACTCAGGCCACACCTCCTTCACTGAACATGACATGCACTCAGGCCACACCCCCTTCACTAAATCTGACATGCACTCAGGCCACAACTCCTTCACTGAACATGACATGCACTCAGGCCACACCCCCTTCACTGACTCTGACATGCACTCAGGCCACACCCCCTTCACTGAACATGACATGCACTCAGGCCACACCCCCTTCACTGAATCTGACATGCACTCAGGCCACACCCCCTTCACTGAATCTGACTGCACTCAGGCCACACCTTCTGATTGATAGGTACAGGGGCCACACCCCTGTACCTAGACATTTCTTTTACTATGTCATTAAGAATGTTCATCTGGTAGCTTTGTGTGGAATTAAATATACTGCAATGGTAGGCTTAGTAATATAATTAGTTTTTATTTTCTGATGTGTCTCTGACTGTGTACACTGAACACATCAGGCTCTCTGAATGTCTCTGGACTGTCAGGCTGCTGTACCGAGCGCAGGCCGAGTCAGTACCACGAGAGTCCCAGAGTCCCAGATGCATCAACACGCACCTGCTATCATCATCACCAGCGCAGGGCGAATACCGAGGACAGATCCAACGATCTTCAATCCCGCCTTGAACTACTGCAGTCTCAGCTGAACCGGTCCGAGCACACACACACACACATCTTTGTTTATCATCACCTCATGTAGTTTTCTAGTTTTCTGCATGTGTTCTTATCTGCTTCTTTCAGCTCTGTGGTTTCCTTGCTGCTCATGCTGTTTCTATTTCTGTTCCTGCTTTCTATATCTCTCTTGTTACTCTTTTCCTCTCTCATTCTCTCGGCCTGCAGACTGGAGACACGGATGACGGCTGACATTAACGTGATCCTGCAGCTGCTTCAGCGACAGATGGCTCAAGTGCCACCTGATTACAGCTCTGTGTCTCCGTCCCCGGCGGTCCATCACACCGCATCTCCTCCTGACCTGTATGGGGCTCCGGTTTTCCATGCTACAACACCTATCACTCCTACTGTACACACCAGAGAGCCAATACACACCTTCACCAACAACGTGAGTGATAGCAAAGAAGTTCCTTAGAGTGTAGAGAAGCAACAGGGACTGGAGTGGATTTGAAACACTCGTAAGCCTTTCAGTGATGGCATCTACATGTGTGCACCTTCTGTTGTAGTAGATCAGTGGTATCTTTAAATATCAGATTGTTGCCTTAAGAATTTAAATAGACAACTTTCCAGTGTAGCACCTTTATGGCGGAAAACTACATCCAACCTGGCGGTCCATGAGTTCAAGAGTTGAGCGGCGAGGAAATGCACTTAATGCCCCTAGTGGATATGAAGCCGATGAGGTGTCAAAATGGCCACCAAATGGCCACCAATGGTCAATTTGTTCATTCAGTTTTTTACACAGATCTCGATTTACTTGCAAACAGACTCACCAGTGACTCAATTATTGATAGATTTCTATTTATATATTAAGGTTCCTTAGTGGTTAGCACTTTAGTCCAATTTGTGTGCTCAGAGTTTGCAGGTTACTCTTGGGTGCTTCCTTTGGGTAAACTGGGTTTCTTCAAGAATCCAAAGACATGCCTGGTAGGTTGTGTCCTAAGTTCCCTGAGAGAGGCTCAAAGCTCTCTCTAACCCTATACAGCATTAAGCTCCATAGATCATTTATATATTATGCTTACTTCCACTAGGGACACTAAACTGCATCATATGCTGATCTGCTATAACTTTCATGCTCAAAACTTTTGGTCAAATATATAAAATATATATAAAATCGTAGCGTATTACAGTAGATTGACTTGTGCCTTTTAAATCAAAATCCTATTGTATAAAACCTGAGGTTTAATTAATAGTAGTCATAAACACAAAGTACTACAGGAAAGGAAAAGGAATTTTTTTTTAAAGAATTTCATGTTGGTGAAAAACACTCACTAAGTCTTACAACTTGAATCCTCTCTCCATGTATCACAGGCTCCTGAGTCGGACAGCCCCAACCCAGAGTCTCACGCGTCTCTCTCCAGCAGCATCCACCTCACCGTAACTACTGACGACACAACGTCCATGTCTCCGGAGACAGAGACCAAACTGGCTGTCCCTGCCAATCTGAACATCCCTGAAAACCCACATCTTTACCTCAGCCTGCGTTTCCCTTCTCTCCCTGAACACCTGGAGAGCCCGAGCAGCCTGGAGGGCACGTCACAGATCCAAAGGCACCTGTCTGATCCTGGGCTTCCAGGCAGCTAACTCCCAAGCGGGCCATGCTCTATTCTCATCCCCCCGCTGGACCACACGTGTCCAACACTAGCAGGATAGATTGGACAGGACAGAGCCGCAACTCCTCCTCCTCCTCCTCCTCCTCCTTTCACGTCCTGCTCTTGTTCTTTACTTCACAAATCATTTGGAGACTGTGAGCTTCAAACGAACTGTATGCTGCTGCTCGTGGACACGGGTTAATCCACACTGAGTGGAGAGGACCCGGTTTGAGTTCCACACACATACACACACACACACACACACACACACACAAAGCACAGGTGTGTATCTATGTAGAACAAAGCACAAATCGAACACTGCACAATTTTACACCTTAAACATCTGTGGCTAAAGAGAGACGGCGTTTTCCGACAGCTCCAACAACAAACAGCTTCAAACACTAATTTTTAAAAGATACGGCAAACAACACACGAGTCTGGACATGTCTTTTGTTATGAATTTACCGTGGAATCAAAAAAAAAGGAATAAGGATTATTAAGGATTTTACAGGTTTCAAAAAAGGAAGATTAAATATAACACCACAAGGTTTTTAACAGTCAGGTTTCACAAAATCTCCTAAAAACAAAAGACCAACAGCTTCTTTTTTCACTCACTATTTTCCATCGACATTCAACACCAGGTTCATGACAAATCTCCTTCAGGAGTAGTGAAGACGTCAGAGCGATGGGATCTGGGACTCATTGTCCCAGAATGCACTGCAGCAACATGAAAAAATCTTTTCTTTTTTTTTTTGTCATTGACGAAAATTGAAGCTTTGGAAGTTTGAGAAGAGTGTACGGACGATAAGGTGTGAGAGCTGGATAGACTGAAGCGCTAAAGTGCCGCTGCATCACTCCTCATGAAGTAGGGACTCTATCTGACTCTACCGCCATAGCTGGATGGCATTGTGGGTATTGAAGGAAACGGTTAAGTGATGAAAGAATGATGAAAGAAGAATGTCACCTTAGAACATCATTGCAGTGGTACCTCAGCATACAGTATAATCGCCCCACCTTGCAAATTTTCGCCTTAAGAACTAAAACTTACATGCAACATGCATACAAAGTATTTTTGGCATATGAGCAACCGAGCCGAAAATCAAAACTTGTTTTTTGGTTAATTAAGGTTAAGTGATGTCTACTTATTTCAGATTTTAATTAATTTACATGTCTTTTCGAAATGCTTTGATTGTTTTTATATGTTAAAATATGACTATGGTGTTAGAAAGTGGTAATATTTAGAAATTGGTTATATTTTAAAAATAAAAAAATAAAAAAATAATATTTAAAAATCATATTTTTAAGTGACTGGAACGGATTATCTGCATTTACATTATTTCCTATGGGAAAATTCGCTTCGCAATACGAAATACTTAAGAACTCGCCTTCCGGATCAGATTAAATTTGTATGCCGAGGTACCACCGTATTTAAATATGGTTGTCTTGCACACTGATGAAGATCACATGTTGGGTATAAGGATGATTCTGAAACCGAGCTCTCCCAGTATCTCTGTGCTTGGAGTGAACACGCTGCACCTTATTCACACTTCTGAATCGACATCCTCGCTAGTCATTTCATCACACAGCAGGAAAACTGATCTGTGTAAATATGTACGAGCGCAATTCTGCTTGACTTACCATTTCCCATCAGTGGAACTAAGAAGTCTGTCCCAAATCTGTCCCAGCATCTAAATGAACACAAATCCCCACAGCCACACCCCAACATCTAGTGGAATCCTTCCTAGACTAGTGCTGTGGATTATAAGAGCAAAAAATCTGCAACAGGATATTCAACGAGCATCTGAATGTGACGAGCAGGCGTGCACAAACTTTTGTCCCTGTAGCGTATAATGTACAGTACTTTTAAAAAAAAAATACTGTTGAAGAAATACAGTAAAGCAAAGACGATCATATACATTTGTAGATAATTGTAATTTTTTTAGATTAAAAAAATATATATTTATTTAAAGGCAACCTCTCGTGCAAATACACTTTTTAGTCATTTTTAGGCATTCAGGTGGGTCTCGAGTCTACGACCCTGTTTATTACCCGCGACACTTTTTCCGTACTGAACGTTGATTTAAACAAACCAATTAGGATTCCCCCCTAATGTGACCTCATGTAAGAAGAGGCTCAATGTTCAGATCTGTTCTCAGGGGCGTGGCTCGGCAGTGGTTCATTTACCTTTTGCACCATTCACACTGAAATATTGTTAACACACACACACACTTTCGGGGGTTGCTGAGAACTGTGTTAAATTCTAATAGAAAATAATAACCGCAACCACTTAGTGCACTTTTATAAACAAATAAAATAAAAATTGTGAGAAGATGAGCATCATGAAGAATCTGACAAGTTTCATTGAGACTTTGATTTACTTTCTGTGATTTTCAGGGTTAAACATGTCAGACATATTTACTTTTAACAAAAAAAAAGGTCCCTCTTGTGTATACGTTTGTACTAAAAAAATGTCAAATACTTTTGCACACTACTATAAGTGTCTTATGTTTGCCATCCAGGAATAAGCTTTTGCAAAATGAAATCAACCCTGAGATCCACCCCAAAGATACACATCCATGTTGTTTGCCTGTTTGTTTAGGCGAAAGCAGAGTGTGTTTGTCCTACAGGTGGGATGAGTCCAAGTGCCAAAATCTGCAGTTCCTCGAATGACCACTAGTAGGCTGGCTCCAAAAGTGAGTCAATCTCAATAGTGGCGCATGTTAAAACTTTGCGGAGAAATAAACAAGGTTTTGGTCTCCATAGCTAGATTTCCCATTCATGATAAATGTACTGGGAATGTACAAATTAAATTAAGCCATAAAATTATGCATGGACAGTTTGAATGACATTTGTAATGCAGGTGTCGAACCGCTAGTTGTCTGCTATGCGTCACTTTTGCTAACCAGCTAACTGGAATCATTATAGTTTGACTTATGACAAGAAGGCATGGATGACCTACAGCGTCTCCAGCGTTGGTTGATAGAGTTCAACCAAATGCAACCAAAATTAACGTTAGCATACACATTTACCTTAGCCACCTTAGCCACCTTAGCAAAGCCGGCCTGTGAGCTTAACCTGAACTTGGCGTAAGTAGGCGTGTTCCATCCAACAGCCAGGCTCTATTTGTTCTGCCGATTCAGGAGTCAGCTCCTGTCGAGATGGCGATGACCAGAGCTCCCACAGTTGAGCTTCAAGACCAATCTTTGGTAAACGCTGTGGGTGACGTCATGGAGGGTTTCTCCAGTTTTTTATACAGTCTACAGTGTTTCCTGGTTTTCATTGTCAATTCAATTCATTTCGTTTTATTTATACGTATAGCGCTTTTAACATTGATCATTGCTGCAAAGTAGCTTTACAGAGTCACTGTGGTTTAGTGCTTAGCACTGTCGCCTTGCACCTGTCGTGCATGGAGTTTGCGTGTTTTCCCCGTGCTTGGTGGGTTTCCTCCAGATAATCCGGTTTCCTCCCACAGTCCAAAGACATGCTAGGTTGATTGGCGTTCCCCAATTGCCTGTGAACAAGCATGTTTGTGTGCCCATGCGATGGATTGGCACCCCATCTAGGGTGTGCCCTGCCTCGTGCCCCAAGTCTGCTGGTATAGGCTCCAGGCCCCCTGTGACCCTGTACTGAGGATAAAGTGGTAGACGGTCAGCGAGTGAGTGATGAGCAAGTCGAGGGCGACCGCGGCATAACAATGTTATTACGGTATGTTTTGCTGGAGTCAGTCACTGTAAAATAAATTACATACACAGTCTCTGAGTGCACATTTAGTTTATAAAAATGACCATTTAACCTTCAAAATATGAAGCACATTATTATTATTATTATTATTATCTCTGTTTATTGAAAGTGCAAAGTTTTTTTTTTTCAATGAGGTCAATGAGATTCAGTTTAAACCGGTTGAAATAAAACAACCAGGTCTATATTTCAACTCATTGTCTGGTCTGAAACAGAGTCATCAGTATTTAGTACAACTTTTTTATTAAAGCTTTCCGGAAATTCCATGCAGAGCACAACAGACCTGAGAATTACAAATCTATACTTTATTCTACTGTTAACTAACCTACTGTTTAGTAGCGTCTGAGATTAAGGTTTAAATTTCTACCACGGCTCTTCATTGACTTGATTTCAAAGATGAATTTAAAACACAACGACTTGTGAATTCAACAGCTGGGTTTTCATATCTTGTAGGTCATTTAAACGTTACCGGCCCGACGAGGTCTTATTGCACAAATATAATAGCACATTTATTTCATTTGATATTATTTTATTATTACATGTCCACACACGTTCCTTACCTCCAAGCTTTTTTTTTTTTTTTCTTGTAAATTATTTTTGAGTGTAAATTTTTATTTTGTTTCTTTTTAGGGATTCAGATTCCTGAGCTAAGAAACACACACAAATCTTCTCTTTCTCTATAGGAGCTTCAGAGAACAGGCTTTTCTAGCTCACGTTGAGGTTTTACGTTCCGTTTGTGCTTTCACTTTTCATCTCCAGAGGTTTTCCAGGTCTTTTCTGAGAAACCCGACACCTCTGTACCTCGTCTCGGATCCGCTGGACGCTTCATTTTATTTCTCACCGACCAAAAATCGACACTGTAAGAAAATATCTCGGGCATTTTGGAACTGTATGTATCTCATGTATCGGTTTACTGAACCACAGAAATGTATTTTCAGTGTATAGACGTGGATTTGTTCGGTTTTCTTCTGTTTATATTCTAGAGATTTAAGCATTATGTGAGTCAACACATCAGCCATGACTGATTCAGAGAACAAGGAATTCAATCGATAAACTGTGGTATAGTTAAAACCATGCCAAAGTGTGTGTGTGTGTGTGTGTGTGAGAAAGAGAGATGATGATGATGATGTGTGATTAAGATGATGATGTTATTAAATGACGGACATGTGGATGAAGGATGTGAATGTACTACATCAGATTCACCTGAGAACCTTTACTCGACTGTTAAAGGTTTACGAGAAGCACAAAACTGCTGTTTTTATTTTAGATTAAAGATTATTTATAACACAGCACCATCCTGTATGTGGAATTATTGCCTACATTTTATCCTACAGTTTTGACTTTTCTATATTTAAACATTAAACCTTTAAAACCCCACAGTCAGTTTAAAAAAAGCTCTCTATCGTTCAAGTCAAACCGAGACTTGTGATAAAATCTGATATTCTGCGATATTCTGGTGAATAAATATGTAAAACTGTTCGACATTTACAAAAGACTTGAAGCACAGTTGGTCCTTGAAAATCGACATCGTCAACTTGCGGAAGAGATGCATCTGTGTGTGTGTGTGATGGTTCTAGCTTGATGGTTTCCAAGCATTAGTGAAACACTGGGATAAGTGCATTAGTGTAGTGTATAGAGAAATACAGTGGAACCTTGGATTACGAGCATAATTCATTCCGGAAGCGGCTCGTATTCCAAAACACTTGTAAACCAAATTTAATTTTCCCATAAGAAATAATGGAAACTCAAATTATTCGTTCTACTGCCCACAAAAATAAATACATAAAAATAATTAACACAAAATAATGCAATTTACCTTTAAAAAAAAGTTTAAATAAATCCTGACAGATAAATGTTTCCTTTTGTGCACGCAGGCACTGTGTGTGTCTGTGTGTGTGTAAGTAATGTGCGTGTGCACACACACAGACACACATTAACGGAGAGATTGTTTAATCGGAAAAATTAGCAAGGAACATTGCTAATCACACTCGTGTGAGTGCATACTAACAAAATCACTGCTGTAAAGTAAAACAAACAAACAAAAAAAAATGAATTGCACTTTACCTTTGAAAAGAATCGCGACAGAGCGGAGTTTCTGTGTAAGTCAGAGAGAGTGTGTGTGTGCGCGTGTGTTGGTGTGAATGAAGGAGCACGGTGTCAAATTGTGCGCGCACACACACACACACACGTGCACACGCGCGCGCGCACACTCTCTGCCTTACACAGAAACTCTGCAAGCATTAAGACCCAGGGGCGACGATTACCCACAATTCCGCAGCGCAAGAGAGAGAAAAACCGTTGGCTCAGTTGTGATCACGTGACGCTCGGCATCAAAACAAGAAGCGCATGCGTGATACATGATACTCTGTGCTCGTAAACCAAGACTTGTTCGTTTTTCAAGTCAAAATGTATTATAAATCTTTGCTTGTCTTGCGGAACACTCATAAACCATGTTACTCGCAATCCGAGGTTCCACTGTAAAGAGTTTTTTACTCTTATAAGTGTGTTCCCTTATTTTGCACAATCAAAAGTCCTGGTTTGACTTGAACAACCCTTAATAAAAAAAATAAATTCAAACCTAATTATGCATGCAGTTGGTCTGTTCATAAAGACAATTTGAAAAAATGTGCAAGATTGTTTATGATGTGTTGTGCTGGAGTGTAAAATCCAGATGTTACTTCTCTATATGTGCTGTTGGTATCAGTACTGTAGGGTAAATACAGTAATAATTCACCGTCCCAGGCCGTGTTTTCCTCTACAGTCGCTTTGTGTTCTCTCTAAAGTACTGAAACATTTATACAGTATTATATTTTATATAGAAATTTAGCTGAATTTACATGAATTTTTATGTTAAAAACTTAGTAAACTACATTGTTCGTGGTTGTATTCCAGAGGATATTTCCACAAACATTGCGGGGATTTCTACAAACAATTATTAATCAGGGTCTAGGGAAAAATCCCTGAACAATTGAGGCTGCGAACTCTGAATCGTTACTTCACGGGGGTTGACTGTACTGGACTGGACTGAATGTCCAAGGAAAAAAGAAAAAAAAAGTTCCAGTTTGGATTAAAATAAGCGAACATTTGGCCAACAATAATATTTCATTTTGCAGGGTGCAAGAAAAAAATATATATCTTTTGCACCTGTTGGGATAAAAGAAAAAAGAAAATGAAGAGAAGAAATCAATCCGAGCTGTGTGTAATAGTGAAAGTAAGAGCATTTCCATGTGCACAGCTCCAGGAATCGGGACTAAGCAGCTAATCTATTCTCAATGCTAAGTTGCGTTCGCTAAGGAGCTAAAGTTTGAACTTTGAAACGATGGAAAAGGTCATGTGACCTGATGAGTCCAGATTGAGTCTATTCCAGAGCGACTGGCGTGTCAGGGTAAGACGGGAAGCGCATGACGTGATGCTCCCATCATGCACAGTGTCCAGTGTCTACAAAGCCTCTGGAGACAGTGTTATGATCTGGAGTTGCTTCAGTCGCTCAGGTGGTGATAAAGTTGATTCTTATCAAGACAAAAGACTCAGACGAGGCCTGCGTGGAAGAACAATGCGAGTTTATTAATAGAAAAAACATTGCAGTTGGGCACAAAGATGTAATCACATACGCGCTCTTTCAGAGAAGACTCGACAGTTCGTCCTGAAACAGCGAGCGCACGATGAACTCGCATCACAGCTGAACATGTTCACGGGCAGATCGCGAATATCGGCGAATCCATACGGCGAAATAAAAACAAAAAGGTACAACATGAACGCTTGCCCCTAGCTTATTTATAATCTTTATATATGTATGTACATCTCTCACATCGAGCACAAACATGCTGAAAAAAAAAAAAAAAAAAAACGGAAAAGTGAATGGGTAGAAAAAAAAAAAAAAAGAAGAGGATAAGAGGGTCCAGCTTGTACTTTGAAAATTGGTGCGAATACGTTGTTAAGCAAATATGAAAGTTTAACCCTTTCCTCCATGACAACACTGACGTTATGATCACGTTGCTATGGCAACAAACTGACCGAGCCTACTTCAGCAATCAGAGTTTAAATAAGACGAGATCAGTAATGAGAAAGAAGGAACCGTGTCCTGCCCAGGCTGCGTGTCAGATCGGACATCTGTGTTTTATTAAGTGGGGGGGAAAAAAATATAGCTTTGTTTGAGCACCGGCACCACGTTGGACAAAACATAGTAATAAAAAAAAATAAAAAAAAACACAACACCTTAGCGGCGGTTCTTACAGTCATGACGTGTTCTTGTGTGTCACATTATCATACGTCGTCTGATTTGAAGCTAACTGAAGAAAACGTCGCTCTGAGCAAATGCCAGTCCTGCTGCTTGGTAACTAGTCTTGATTTTCTACTTGAAATACAGGAAATACGCAACATAATTCTTTATTTTTTCTCTCCAAAAAAAACAAAAAAAACAAATGAATGAATAAAACCCTCTGGTCTGTAAAAGCGGAAATATCTACACACGCCGTCGCAGAACAACTACACTGCAAACCAAAAAGAGAGGATCTGTACGGCTCTAACACACACAGATCAACACTTCAAGACATACACATGAACACACACACTTTCTTGCTCACTCGTTCATATACGCACCTATAAACACATTCTCTCAAACAGACACACACACGCGCATGTATACACACAACCCCAGGATCCTGTCCATTAGCCGAGTCCTCCTGCCATCTCCACTCCTTTGCAGCAGCACAGAAACCAGACCCCAGTCCCCGCCCCCACTCCCGCCCCCCCGGGTCCGGCTCCCGCCGCGGCTCCGTTATCGTGGCTCTCGCTGGGACTGGCCCCGCTCTCGGTGGTGGTGGTGTTGGTGGGAGAGCACGGGTCAGTGGCAGCGGCGGCCTCGGCGGCGCTGTTAAACACGCAGGATCTCCAGGCAGTTGTTGTAGCAGATGGCGATCCAGTCGGGCTGAGTGGACGCCCACTGCACGTTATTGATCTCGCCCTCGGCGGTGTAGGCCAGGATCGGGTCCTCGATGGCGCGCGGCATCTGCTGGATGTCCCAAATCAGGGCCTGGTGATCGTCCGCTACGTAGAGAAGAGAAAAGGGAGCGAGAGGGACAAGAGGGAGAGGTGAGGATGTGTCCCAAGGCACTCGCACGTCTCACGTCTCTGGTAGCACACCGTTCACACTCGGTACGGCCAGAGGTGTGTTTTAGTCTTACCTGTAGCGCTGGACTCACATTAGATTAAAAAGAAAGATACTTCCTACAGTATCTTCAAAATGGCTTCATAATGAATACAATAGAGTGCAAAAGTCTTGACCCACCCCATTAATTTCTTCATATTTTGTTTCCTGTATTTTTAATGTGGTCGTGAAGAATAGTTCTCCAGGCTTCTTGAAGGACCTTTTCTTTGTCTAAGTCCGGACCCTGTACCTGAGCAGATTGTTCAGAGGATTGTTTTTTTTTCTTTTGGTTAAGTGATTAAGGAATCATTCAAGCATTAAAAAAAAAAAAAAAAAAAAACATCTAACTTAAGGCATGAACCAGTGAGAAACAGGTGCAGATGATGCCAGATGATCAGACCAGTGAAACAGACGAAATGAGGTCGATGCTGAGGCTGGTACATAAACAACCGATTTTTAAATGAATAATCTTTCGGCACTTTGCAGATTTATTTTATATAATCAACATCGTTTAATTCCATTCATTCATGAGTAAATGAGGGGTCCAATACTTTTGCACAGTATTCTGTTCTGAACTTTCCCCTGGTCGTACAGTATGCTATTGTATATATGATAATTTTCATACACTTTGTGTTACCTGCAGTACAGATGTGGCAGGAGGAGTGCGGGGCCCAGGCGATGCCGTTCACACACGCGCGGTGGTTGTTGAGTCGAGCCACAGGCGTGCACGGTACACGCACGTCCAGGATGACCACCTGACAACACACACGGTCACAGTGTTAACGCTGTCCACACACACACACACACACACACCCAGTACACGTCCCTTAACCCCCATCCCAAACGTGCGCGGGCGTGACGTTACCTCCATGCCGTCCATCGCCATGGTAGCCAGGTAGTTTGGGTCCTGCTTGTTCCAGCAGAGGCGGAGCAGCGGGTGGTGCTGAGGATCCTCGTAGATGATGGTGCTGTGCTCCAGGTGACGGAGGTCAAACATGCGCACCGAGCCGTCAGCTCCGACCGAGGCGAACATGTCGCGGCCTCCGCCCGCGCGGCTGAACGCGATGTCGTACACCTGCACACGTCACACGTTATGTTTTTTTTTTCCGTATACGCAAATGACTATCCGGTACCAGCCGAGGAGAACCGTGTCCTGAGCGCCGTCTCACCTCTTTGTCATGGGCGATGAGTTGGGTCTTGACGTGTCCCGACACCTGGTTGACTCTCCCCAGCACCTGTCCCGTCTCCAAGCCCCAGATCGTGCAGGTGGTGTCGATGCTAGACGTGCCTGAAGGAACATAAAGACACGATTCAACAAAGACAGGAAAAAAAAAAAGAGCGAGCGGGGGTCCAGTCACCACCTACTGGAACACGTCTGTCTCTCCGCACTGCTTTTAGAACATTTTTATACAGACAGCGTTGGGGGACGTTACTTTTTAAAGTACATTACAAAATTTACATTCCAGCGTTACGTTCTGATAAAAGTAACTAGTTCGAGGACTTTCCCATTGCAGAAAATGAAAACTCTTTTGTGATTCCTCATGCATGTTGTTTTAGTCAAGACCTTGTTTAATTATTCTACCATCATCACTCAGCGAAGTTTGGCCCATAATCTGTTAACTACTAACACCACTATCTCACCTACGCGGTTCTTGGTCACCTCCCTAGGAAGAGTCCTGGTGGTTTCGAACTTCTTCCACTTACGGATGATGGAGGCCACTGAGCTCATTGGGCTCTTTTTTTTTTTGTCCCCAGATTTGTGCAATTCCTTTGACTTCATGCTTGGTTTGTGCTCTGACATGAACGGTCAACTGTGGGACCTTATATAGACTTTCCAAATCATGTCCAATCAACTGAATTTACCACAAGTTGGACTCCAATTAAGCTGCAGAAACATCTCAAGGATGATCAGGGGAAACAGGATGATCAGGGGAAACTCATGAAGCTCAATTTTGCAAAGGCTGTGAATACTTACGTATATGTGCTTTCTCAATTTTTTTTTTTTTTTAATAAATTAGCAAAAATCCCAAGTAAACTTTTTTCATGTTGTCATTATGGGGTGTTGTGTGTAGAATTCTGAGTAAAAAAAAAAAAAAATGAATTTAATCCGTTTTAGAATAAGTTAATTCCAACAAATTCTACAGCGAGAGCGCCGATCATTTTTGACTTTTGATAAATCGTATGCAACACGTTGCGAATGGTTTTTACAAATACTCTCTCCATACACTGGGGAAATTCACCCTTTTTTTTTTTTTTTTAATAGTATATTTTATACTTCCATTTTTTTAATACTATTTAAAAATGCATTTGACAAAAGAACAAAAGAAGGACGTACTGAAATCATCTCATGGCCGGATCAGAAAGTTGTCATAAGTGTAGACATGCAGACTTTTGTTCATGCTTCGGAAATACAGTACCAGTCAAAAGTTTGTGCACCCCTTCTAATTCCATGGTCTTTCCTGATTTTTATTTCCTCCTACATTAAACAATCCTGAAGGCGTCCAAAATACACAATAACCTCCTTTGATCAGTTGATATTGAGATGTATATCTGCTCTGTAAATCCTTCATAACGGCTCTAATCTGAGGTTCTGTTTGTTAATTGGTGATTTCTGAGGCTTGCGACTCTAAATGAACTTCTCCTCTGCAGCAGCCGGAGCCTCACCGAGAAGGTTGGGATCCACCTCGTTCCAGTCGAAAGAGGTCAGAGGAGCGCAGAAGTCGGAGTTCTTGTTGTTGTTCAGGAGGCACTCGAGACGCGTCTCGGTCTCGTTCACCTGAGACAGAGAGAGAGAGAGAGAGACACACAGAGTGAGAATAAGAAAGAGAGACAATGAGTGAGAGAGAGAGAGAGAGAGATAAAGCGGTGCAGGCTACAGACCCTCCAGATGCGAAGGTAGTCTCCGCTGGTGGCCAGCAGGTCCGGGTAGACGCCCTTGGTGTCTGGGATCCACATGATCTTGGTGGTGGGGTACGGGTGGTCGAACGTGTTCCTGCACACAAACTCGCTGCTCTCCTCGTCCAGACCCACGAGCTGCACCTACACACACACACACACACACACACACACACACACACACACACACACAGTGTCAGGAGCAGAAACCATCTATTAAAGCCACAACAAGCCATAAATGACGTTTAAAACGAGAGAGCAGATTATAATACCTTCAAGAACCAGTTTTCTTTAAATATATAATAATAAATTCACAAACAGACACTTTTATAATGACGCCAGAAATGTATTTAATCCACTTATTATGATTTAAACATCAGATTTTCTTGCAGAGGTATAAACCAGTAATAATAAGGGATACGATATTATCACGGTACGTCTTGTAACAATTCTGTAAATATCACAATTTTATAAATATCTTGATTTTTATCACTTCAAAAACGATTCTAAACAAACTTAGTAAATACTTTTCTCCTGACCCACAGGATGCTGTGCTGCCTGACGGTGTGCAGATTGTATAGGATTAGAGACGAAATGTAACATTTTATCATCTCTAATGCACGTGACAACAAGGTGATATCGTTCATCTCGTCATTTTAGTCCTGTAGATTTTGGCGCATTTGTATATAAATGAAAACTGTGTTTTTAAAAATCAAGTCGGTGTGGAGTAACTGAATCTGTTTCTCCATCTCAAGCCTATTTCTTTTGTATTCCTAACGAAATTAGCAAGAGTTTGCTTTTAAAAGACGTTAAAATTCCAAAAAAAAGCTCAGAGGCAGGATGATCGAAAAGTCGCATCGCCGTTACGCAGCGTTTCCAGGTTTTGATCAATCAGAACCGTCATGAATATTCTGGGGAAAACGTCTTAAGCCCTAATCGGATCGGATTAGTTTATCCGTAATCATTTTTTTTTTCCCTCAATGATAAACATCTCACATGTGGACAGCGATAAGATGACCAGAGCCGACGCGGCTTTCTAGCAGGTGGTACTTTTTACAAACCCGGATGTGTCAGGTGTGTTGCTAAATATTTAAAGCAATTATAAAGTATAAAGTCACCCTTTCTAACTGCAGCTCCTATTTCCTTTTGTTAAGTCGATTAATGTTCTTTCTTTCCTTTCTCCTCCTGACACATTTATTTCCAGCGTTTACACTCAAGGTTTAATCTCTGATCCCTCACATATCCTCGAGTGTCTCTTCTAAACCCTGCAGTTTCCACTTCATCACTTATGAAGCGTGTAACATCCAGCGCGGACACACCGATACACACTACAGGACTAAACACGCCAGAAAGCAACGTGCTGTGAAGTGACGAGTCTTAATTACACATGTGTTTTAATAAAAGGTTATTGATTATTAACAAAATTTCTTTTGATAGATTGTTTGTTTGTTTGATGAGAAACTTTTAGTAACTAAGCAAATAAGTATTTTTAAACAATTGTTACATGAGAAAAAAATTATTAGTTCAGAATTTATTTTAAGAAATAGTCATACAGATCTGTGACGCTTTAATTTCTGAATTTAATAAATAAATATTTGACACTCAATTATATGTTAGTATTAAATATTTTAATAAAATCTATAAAATATTTCAGTAAAGACTGACAGATAGATTATTAACAGAATTACATAAAATTAACAGAATTACATAAAATTAATAAATTATAAAAAACATTTATCATATTTATTATTTATTCATTCAGCCATTTACTTATTTATTACATATTTATTCCTAGTGCTGATCAATAAGTATTGTTAAATATAGTATTGCATTATAATTATAGTTAATAACTATGAATATATTTATTTTCATATTTATTTCAGAATTATTAATATATGTATAATTGTACAATATTATAAATATGAATGTTAGAGTTAAATTATTTTTAATCAGTTATTTATTTATTTTTGTATTATGTTTAAATTGTCAAACAGATTATTTAAATATTTAATTACATAAATGTTTTAGTACACTTCACATTTAATTTAAATATATAATTTTTATTATTTAAAAAAAAAGGTTTCATACTTTCATACCTTTTTAAAAATGCAATAAAAATGTTTTTATAAATAAATATTTGACAATTCAAACTAAAATAATTGTATTGTTTTTATAAATAGTCTCAAGATTGTGACACCTTATATGTTTTATTTGTTTTTAATAAATAAGCAAATATTATATACTGTATGTATGTTTTTATTTAGAATTTCAATAATTAAATAAACAAACAAAACAAATAAATATTTATTTACAGCAGTTTATCTATAATAGAGGTTTCTTTTCATTACATTTGCATTTATTCATACATTGATTAATTTATCAATGTATGTCTAATTAATTCACTTTATTAACACATTATTAATCTATAGTGATTAGAATGAATAATTATACATATTACTATAAAGCTAAAATATTTACTTATTATATATTAGTCATTCATAACATACAAATTGGCCAAAAATGTAAAAAAAAAAGATTCAGATTGCCTTCATAAATAAATATTTCAGACTTACACATAACATCTTTTTAGCTATTTATTATTTCATTTATTTTTTCTTATAAAAATGTAAGTAAATTTGTTTAGCATCATTGACACGACATAGATTTTTTTAATTAACAGTTTTGTTTCTTTTCTGTTTTTTAAATATATAATTACTTTTATTTTATATTATAATTTATATACATATATAAGTACATTTATATACTTTATAATTATACTTTATAGTTATATTATACCAACAATAACTAAATTTTTTCTATAAATTAGTAAACAATTTTTGACCAGAGCTGCACAATTAATTAATTAATAAAAAAAGCGAGATGGCGATACGGACCTGTGCGGTTATTTAATCCACAAAGAGGCTGCAATTTATTACAGGTAATATACGCACAGTCAGGAATTTATGTAGAGTTTGTTAATTAATTAAGTGATTTAAAAAAAAAAATAAAATAATGAGATCATTTGTCAAATTATTCGCTGTTAATCTGGATAAAAACATTTGAATGCAAAATGGTAGTCACATGTTGTAGTTTAATAACTCGATAATGCAGTGTGTGTAAATAATTGCGATGTGATTTTTGATATTGAACCGTGCAGACCTTGAGCTCGGACCCTGAATACCAGAGGTGGGGAAAGCCTCCAATCTGCCGTTTTCTTCAAACTCTGTGAGTGAATTAGTCTCAACCCCACTGATTACACACACTTACACCAGTCTCAAAACACCGCGAGCGCTAATTAGACTAATAAGGTGTGTGTTAGAAGCTCGGCATGCCCGCGTTAGACGCTGCACGCACCCGCATGTTTGCAGCCACCTAACCCGCACGCTCACTGTCGAGGTGCGTTCAGAGACTTTGATGGCATTTGAGGCAGGAAAACATTGCAGTTAAATGCAGATAATCCGTTCCAGTCACCCAAAAATATTACCAATATATTTCCAACACTATACAGTAAGTAAATTGTTCGTAAATCCAATTTGTTCATAAGTACAACAAACACTGTCTAGGTACTAGGATAAACACAATTGGCTACACACAGTATAAAACTAACATGTTCCATGATCTTGTCCTTGTTCTTTAGGAGTCGTGCCAATGGTAGAACGATTCATGTTAAAAGAATGAGCGATGTCTGCAATCTTTTCACCTCGCTCCATTCTCTCAATTATTTTCTCTTTTGACTCCATCGTTATTGCTTGACGCTATTTAGCGGTACCATCTTCATCGTCACTGCTTTTACGCTTGCTTCTGGACATCCTGGGATACCCGCTGTACGCCGGACATGTGATCTAACTTCCGCGACTGAACCTACACGAACGCATGTTTGTATGCTGGGGACTTACGATATATGCAAAAATATGGTTATAGTGTTGGAAATTGGTAATATTGGGACGATTTTTGGGTGGCTGGAACAACTAATCTGCATTTACATTATTTCCTATGTGAAAATGCGTTTTGCAATCCGGGTTAAATTCATATTGATGAGGTACCACTGTATTTAAAATTAATTTGTATTGTTTAAATGCTGCCCTTACTTTTTAAGCGAGAAAACTAATGTTGCATTTAATTAACCAGTAAACTTTAAGGTTTAAAATTGTAACAATTGGGGTGGAAATGTAATATTGAATCAGGATATTTATAAAAATGGTGAATCGCAAGATTAATTGAATCGGTAAACAAAGTGGCTCAAAACAAACTGCTGCTGCAGCAATGATTTGTGGTAAAGCACATATTAAATTACAAATAAAAGCTCATAAAGCGTTTAATAAAGTGTTGCATTATAAAAAAAATTTTTACGTTAAAATCCCCCGTTCTGCCTTTTTTTTTTTTTTTTCAAAACTCTGTAAGAATGGGAATTAGTCTCAAACCCCGCTCATTACACACGCTTACACCAGTCTCAATACACAGCGAGCGCTCATTAGTCGAAAATTATGTGCATCACAAGCCTCAATCTGCGCATTCACTGTCAAGTTGAGTTTTGAAACTTGGAGGCGGTAAAACATGGCACACTCAATTTTACTTCATCCTGTTTGGTAGGAGTGAATTATTTGCCGAGTTTACAGCAAAGGGCAGAGATTTGTATTTGAAGTTGGGTTGTATTGTTTAAAATGTTTTGCTTGTTTTTTTAAGGGAGAAAAGAAATGTTATAAGGAAGGGCCAACATTTAGTTACATATTAAACTTTCTTTAATGATTAAAAAAAAAAAAATTTGGACAAATTTTTTATATAAAATCTGGGTATTTATATAAAAAAAAATATCCTGAATTCCATTATTTTTCCCCCGCCGAATCGGTACCGAGGTTTCGGGGTAATATCGTATCGGTCGGTGACTGCTGATTCCCGTCTCTACTGAACACAGAAACAGAGCTAAAAACAAAAACCCAATCAGCGGCTGCAGCCAGCCATGACGCGCGTGTTTATTAAAGTAACATTACATCAAAGCTTATGAATGATAAAAGAGTTGAATGAGGCTGAAATTGTTACTTTGTTGTTGTATTCCTCCACGAAGCTGCCGAGCGCGAGGCGGAAGCGCTTGTCGGGCCGCACGCTCCAGTTCATGGCGTAAACCGTCCAGGGCGCCTCGTACTTATAGATCTCCTTCCTCTTGCCGTGCAGCGACATCTCTCCCCTCAGATTATACAGATTGTAGAGAAACAACCGCCGTGTGAGAGCTCTGTGTTAAGGCCGGGAGCCGTTCACACACACACACACACACCAGAATGTCCCACACTGCTTCTGCTGCTGCTGTTTTTCTCTCTAGACAAAGGAGACTGTCATGGAGAAACACACACCACACACACACCGACCCGCAACGCAGCTAAACACCCGGTTACTCTGCGCGGACTCACTGCTCAACACCAACTCATGCACAACTTTACAATCCTGGCCTGGTTTTACATCAATAATGCGCTAAATGTTCTGCGTTAAAAAAAAACCCTCCCGTGTGTTTTTTTTCGGGTCAGCAGAAGAGACAGAGGATTTCTCATCCAAAATGTCTTTCAGAATAAAAGTCGCTACCTGAAACAGACGAGATTCAAATCTTAATTTCATGTCTCACACACAAGCATGCACTGTAGGATGCAATGAAATGCTCGCAAGACTTAAAGTAGAAAGACGATGCTGCAGTGAATGCTGCAATACTGCACTAGAGACACATTGTGAACTAGATGTCTGTACACTACACTGACACTACACTTAGTTCTTTACACTACACTTCTATGAACTAGAATAAATAAACTATGAACTAGAAAGACACAATGAATGACACTAGGAAGTCATGAGAAATTCACTATGAAAGACACTAGAAAACACTAGAAATACACCATGGAAGACACAAGACAGACACTAGAAAATACACCATTAAAGACACTAGTAAGACATTGGAAAAAGTTGTGAGAAATACACTATGAAATACACCACGAGAGACACTAGAAAGACACTAGAAATACAGTACATCATGAATGACACTAGAGAGACACTATGAAATAAACCATAAAATACACTGGAAAGACAATATGAACTAGAATAAATACACTATGAACTAGAATTCTGTATACTGCACTACGAATAAACTAGAAATACACTATAAAACACAGTAAAAAGACACTAGAAATACACTAAAGAGACAATATGAACTATAATTCTATACACTACACTTAGAATAAAGTGTAATTATAATTCATTATGAACTAGACAAAATACACTAGAAACACATTATACATACATTACGGAAGACACTAGAAAGACAGTATGAACTAGATTACATACACTATGAACTACACTTATATGAACTAGAAATACAGTCTGAATGCTGCAATATTAGACAGAACACAAGAGAATAAAATTAAACTATTTGCAATGAAAAAAAAAAAAATTCAAGCTGGAAATTAAGTTCATTCATTCATCTTCTATACACTTATACAACCTATCACACTATGAAAGACACTAGAAAGACACTATGAAATACACCATGAGAAACACTAGAAAGACAACAGAAATACATCATGAAAGACACTACAGTAGATAGACTCTATAAAGACACTATGAAATATACCATAAAATACTCTGGAAAGACAATATGAACTAGAATAAATACACCATGAACTAGAATTCTATTCACAACACATAATAAATGCACTATGAACTAGACAAAAATACACTAGAAATACACTAGAAATACATTATAAATACATTATGGAAGACACTAGAAAGACACTGGAAATACACTAGAAATATACTAAAAGTACACTATAAAATACACTATAAAACACTATAAAAGACATTCGAAAGACACTAGAAAGACTTTAAATACACTAGAAAGACAATATGAACTAAAATAAATCCACTATGAACTAGAATTCTATACACTACACTTCTATGAACTAGAAATACAGTCTGAATGACAGTTGTTGTTATTCTTCTTCTTCTTCTTCTTCCTCTCATTATTATTACAATGATGGTGCTGCTGATTCTTCTTCCTAATCTTTCTTTCTTTTTTTTCTTTCTTTGTGGTTTTCATCACTAGTGTTTCTTTTTATCACTGCAAAGTTGTACAATATATAATGTAAATATAACTTTCTAAGAATCGGTCCTCTGAGTAAATGTAAAACACACAGTGCTCAAAGTAACAGAAAAACTCAGAACATTAAAAGGAGGTTGATGTTATTTGTGCTGAAAATACTGAAAATCATGGTGTCTTCAAAAAGATCAATTAGAGTTTAAGGTTGATGATGACATAGGACATGAACTAAGGAATACAAGACACCAAGGCATGCTGTTATAGGAAAATAATCAACAATGAGGTGGGGTGTTGCATCCTGACACAAAGTATTGGAGTGTTAACAATAATTGAATGTTTCAAAGTGTTACATTTCTTGAATATAACTGCGATTTGTCATTGACTGCATTTATAAAATGGATTTAAAGACCACCATGTCTTTAAAAACTTTCTTGTAAAAATAATAATAGGAATAAAATAAAAAGGTTACAGCCTTAATAATGCCTGGTATAAAGCACTAAGATTGGAGACTCCTTCTCAAAATGCTTAGTATAATTTCCTCTGACAGTTTTTCACTATGAAAATAATGATCTACATTTTATATTATTATTTTTTAATAAGAGCTTGAAAATACTTTAAAACTATAAGCTGATTACTCTTAGCCGTGGTTTAAATATAGTCAGACTCTTCTTGTAGGATATATTTAAACCGTTCTGCACACACCATGCCAGGCTCCTGAAATGTAAGTGTGCGCATGCGCGAAAATGGTGTACCGTCATCGATAAAGGAGTCGGTTCATTGAGTCAAATCTGTAAGAAGGAGGAGTCGTTTTACTTTGACATGAGGGGTAGATATATTTATTACCGGCATTGATATAACAAAATAAATACTGCAAATGAAGAAATGACATGGCGTATTACATTGCAATTACATTACAATCACATTACATGGGTGATTGTAAAAAAAAAAAAAAAGAAAGCAGTGAATTGATGAGTCGCCAAAAATGACTCTTTTTGGCGAGTCCAGTCAAATGAATTGACTCTCTAATGCGCATGCGCAGTGAAAGTCTGCTTCATGACAGAACCTCGGAGTATCGCAAGGACCTGCTAACTGAAACCACAGGGCCAGCCTTTAAATAAATATATATTTTTTTATATTAAAGGAGGAAATATTGCAGGTAAATACATAAACTGTAAATTTGTGCTGTTATTTGTGGTAAAATAGTTTAAAACGTGAGTGTTTCTTCGTTTTTTTGTCGCGTTTAGGTGCTTTAACTACTTGCTAAAATAGCTAGCATAAACACCGTTTTCTCTCGTGCGGTGCTCGAGCGTCATGTTATAATGTTAATTGAATAATAAAACAGTTTCTGGCACGGATTAAAACGCATCGTTTGTCTTTACACACACTGGAAAACAGGTTTGTGTGCATGTATTTTGTGTAACATTAGCAAGAGACAGCTTGTGAAACTGCTAATGCTAACTAATAAGTTACCTCATCGAATAAGCGCACGCGACACGGATTTAACGCTAGTTTAGTTAGCATTTGCTAAAATGTGTAATTAATAATTAGTTTAATTAATGCAGCATGTTTGATAAACTAACATGTTTAAGATTGTTTGAGGTAAAACATGTTTAAGGTAATGGTTTGTCAGCTAAAGCTGAAGGGAATCATGGAAAGTGAGAAAGCTAATCTGCTAGCCTGTTATTAAAGGGGTTTATAAGTAACGTTAGGTAATTATTCAAAGATCATTAATTCGCCAATGTTTCAAAATGTAAAATTTCACCTTCTCTACCAAGTTAGTTCTTTATAATACACTGTGTCCTGATTTATTTTTTTCCTTAAACAGTCGAGTGAAGGTTGGAACAGGAATCATTAGCACAATAGGAAACTGATTGAGCAATAACATGAAGAATGTATCAACATAGAAGGAGCAATACCTCTGGGACTGAATGAACAGTATACCTTCACCTGAAGGTCAAAAGACACATTTTGGACAGAGAGGACAGGGGTAAAAGAAACGTGCAAATGGAAATTCCTTCTTTCAACAGAGGCACAACCTGTCTGCTATTTTTTATGTTGCGTTTTCATCCGTCCCCAGAAATATCAAGACCTCTTTATTTGTCCAAAAGTATTACCTAAAGAACATCATCTTCATGTTCACACAGCATGAATTTTCAGACAGAGGAGAATCCTTTGACCTTGGAGGATTCAAATATGAGGACCAACTTCCCTCAGACTGAAGAAGCTACTTGCTTGGATGCGTAGTGAAACGTTTCTACCTAACGAGAAAGAAATCCAGTATTGCCATGACTCAACTCCCAGATCTTCAGTGAAAACTTTAATCCTGGTCAGGGTCTTATGGGATCTGGAGACTAGCCTAGGCATGCTGGGAATACATCCTGGACACTGGTTTATCATTGGGTATATCCCATAGCTTTGTATTCCTGCATCAAATAAAAGTTAAAGCTTAAGAAAAAGAGACTTTGTCATTAAAGTAATACTATGGAATTTTTTGGTAGCTCTCAGAAACTAGCAGAAGTAAAGAGAACGTATGGATAAGACAAAATTAGATAATTATACTAAAAATATAGCTATAACCAGGTATACAATGGAGTATATATGTGGTGGGACTCGGATGGTGCAAACAGGAATTGTCAATAAGAAGGTATTGCACAAATTATATGAATTTTATTTACAATTATATTAATTTGGATGTAAAGTGTTCATGCCAATCTGTATATAATTAAAACTCTACTTGGAGTTAGGACTGAAAAAATTGAGCCGGGATATACTGTTTGTTTACGTAATAACAGAAGGAGAATAGGGGGATAAGGGTGTTTTAACTGTATAATCCACTATGTTAATCCGGTTGTCTTGAATCTTAAGAAGAGTACTTGTGCATGTTTAAACACTTAGATTTACAGCTAACTCTCGCCCACGTCCCAGGCCTTGGAAACGTATCTAACCTAGCATTACTCTTGCTATAATTTCTGCATATACGTTGGTTTTGTTTCTGTGCTTTCAGGCTGAGTAAGCGATGAGGCGCTGTCTCTTGCTTCTCCCTGCGCTCCTGCTGCTGCTGGCTCTGCCGGATACCAGGGGGCGCTACAATGACGACTTCGACGACAGCGAGGACCTGGCCGAGTTTGACGACAATGACTTTGCCGAGTTTGAGGACGTCTCGGAGGACCCAGCAATCGAGGCAGAGAAAGAGCCTCCAACCAGACAGGCGCCTTCGTTTGCACCCGAGGAGGAGGAGGATGAAGACGAGGCCACTGTGGAGAACGAGGATGGGCAGGACGAGTTTGAGGATGGAGATGGACAGGTAAGATTGATGCACTTTCTTCTCAAGCCAAGGATGAGATTCTTGTCTTCAGCTGTGCCTCCCTCTACAGATATGGAGGAGAAGGTTGAAAACCATGCTTTTTTTCAACTTTCTCTCATAATACAATCGCACAGCCCAAATGCAGAGAAATCAATTTGCTCATAAAGAAAGAACATGGGATGTGAAAGACACATTTGCTGGTTGTCTAAAGTTTTACTTAAAATTAGCCAGCTACTTTAGTTTAAATATGTCAGAAAGGCAGAAGGTCATGTACAGTAATAAAAAAAATAAAAAAACTTTTATTAGTCACTGGTTAAGGATTCCCTTGCCGTTTTCTGAATATGACGT
>JAQMYJ010000008.1:3947888-3965989 GCA_030014305.1 Clarias laeviceps
TACATGTAAACCTGTTTTAAGAGACTCAATAAGCAATATTAGCAACCTTTAAAATGGCATAATATGACCCCTTTAAATAATTCTTTTGATTGTGTAAAGCTGCTTTGCAACAATGACAATTGTTAAAAGCACTATACAAATTTTTTTTTATTGAATCGAAAACAGTGCAAAACTAGGCAAACCTACAATTATTTTGTAACGATAAAACCATTTTACCATGTTAGAATGTGCAGATCTACTTTCATTATTATTATTATTATTATTATTATTTTCTAGAACCTTCAACTCTGTTTGTGATTGTGTTTGAATTCTCTGACAGTCTCCATAAAACAATAAATGTCTTTAAATTCCTATTTGAAGAAAAAGGAGAGCCAAATGTTATATTTTTGTTAGTCACACTGTCACAGTACTTTAAAAGTCGAAACTGTCTACAATTCAAATGAAATTTTATTTGTCTAGTGCTTTTAAAAATGGTCATTGTCACAAAGCAGCTTTACAGAATTCAACATTTATGGAAATAAATTACAACATGTATGTTTTAAGGAAAAACTCCCTGAGATGACAATAAGAAGAAACCATGAGAAGAACCAGACTGATTTGGGATTCTCATTTTGGTGATACTGTATCAACTGGTATGACCATAACCAGTCCCTCGTGTATCAGTGTGCTGTGAGGTTGAAAGTTCAATATAACAGGAAGTTAATATAGAGTCAGAACTGGGTAAAAACGTTCGATGGGAATTTCAGCTGCCAAGGGACTCTTCATTCGATTTACCCAACCCAACAAAAAAAAAAAAAAAAATGTCACCACCTGGATTTGACTAAGCAAATAGTTCATAGCCTTGAACTGGCTAATTGCTGCAGTGATTGATACAGTATGGTTCAACTGGTTATTTAACCCTAAATGATGCAGTGAGTAGCTTCTCATTTCTTAAACAATCAGGAGACATATCCTGTAGTCGTGGCAAAGACATTACTTTTTTTCAGAAGGGTCCAATTTTTGTCCTGCATCGAGCAAAGAAAACTACAGAAATTACTGAAATTGCTAAAATTGGGATAAGAACTATAAAATGCATTATTTAAACATGTAAGGAGTGTGATGACCCATCTTGTTTTAAGGAAGAAATGTGGTAGGGAAAACATACTTAACGCTTAGTGAAGTCAAAATGTGAACAAAAAAAAGTGCACAATGTGAAGAGAACTTAAGGGATTGGGAGTAAACAGCTGTGTAGCCTTAAGAAAAAGACTTAATGGTGATTTTAATCAGATAATAGTCTTTTAAATAAGTTAGACTGTGGAGCAATTGAAAAAGGTAACATGGTCTGATGAGTCCAGATTGATGGACAAATCCGGGTAAGAAAAGAGGTGGATGAAGTGATGCACCCATCATACCTAGTACCTACCAAACAAGTCTCTGGGGGCAGTTTTATGTTTATGACCTGTTTTATCATCAATGTTGTTTTTTTCTTCCTTGATGGCATGTGCGTATTCCAAGATGATGATGCCAGGATTCATCAGGCTTAAACTGTGAAAAAGTGATTCAGAGAGCATGAGGCATCCTTTTCACAGATGGATCGGCCACCACAGAGTTCGGACCTTAACCCCACTGAAAATCTTTTTACGCAGCGGTCTGACTCTCCCATCATCAATACAAGATCTTGGAGGGAATTTATTGTGACTCTTGATGGAAGTAAATGTTATGACATTGCATAAGCTTGTCAAAATGATGCAAAAGCTGTAATTAAAGCAAAAGATGGTAAAGTGAAGTATTAGAATGTGCAGCTTTTTTGGCAGGGCAGTGTAGTTTGATCAGAGGTTTTATAATAACCAAAGTGTTACATCCTGATCTAGGGTCAGGCCATAACAGGCAATAAAAATATAAAAATTGGGAAAAGAAAAGATAATAATGGGGAAATAAACAGGGGGTGTGATGAACTTCAATTTAATTCTATTTACCAGTACTTACAAAGGTAGTAACATCTTCAATGCCAAAATAATCAACAAACCCCACTAACTAGAGAAACCACTCTACCTAACATAACAACAAAAACAAACGACTCCCTACTTACCACTATAGACAGAATGATATTTACAAAGTATACAAATTAATGGTCTTACACAGGGACAATCACAAAATCGAGGTCGAAAAGGGCACCAAAGGTCAATACACAGTAAGTTAGGTATAAACAAGCAAAACACCATAACAAGCCAAGCAGTTGTCTCTTGAACTGCAGGCGGGATGGTGTTTAAATACAGCTGCACAAAGTGCTAGTCCAATAGCAACACAGGTTCAGGAGAGCTTGTCCAATGGCGATGCAGAAGGTGGGAGTAAAGTACACCAGATCAGGAAGTGCTTGCCCAATGGGACACCCATTACTGGCTGATCCTCCAATCAGCACCTCTCTCCAAGGTAGAGGCAAATTAAACCTGCTTTACAGACAGAGACAAACACACCCAAGAGAGCAGGCACCACAAAGAATGATATAAAAAATATATATACAGTACGTCAGGGACGTAACACAAAGAACAACAAAAGAAAAGTAGGTCATTATTCAGCACTGCACAGATGGTGTTGTTAGGTTTGCTGCAGGAACTGATCGTCCAGTTTTGCTGTTGGTCATTCAATCTCTTATTTAATTCCATGTTGGCCTTTTCTTATTTCACAGACCGTTTGGTCTTTATTCATACAGTACATGTAATCCAGAAAAGCTGGGTGCCCCATTATTTTAAGATCCCATCAGCAGATGTTAGCAACCATTTTCTCCTTCTTCTCTGTGGCTCATTAATGATCTTCTGTTTGATTGATTGAACAAAACTGAATGTATTGTTTAAAATTTTCAGGGTTAGGATTTAGATTTCATGTGCAAGCGAGGATAGATATAGTATAAACCATTTACATGATGCCCTTTTGTTCCTTCATAAATAGAAATGATGTATGTTTTCCTCAGAATTAATCGTAGTGGATTCTCATGTTACGTAGCATTTTATTTGAATATAGGAGTGAATTACTGCCCAGTAAAGAGAATACGCAGACAGCAAGAGCAGTAATGCTATTCTGATGTCACTGAATTCAGAAGGTTTCCTTCTAGTCCTTATTTTATTTGGTTTAATTTTATTTGATCTAATTGCAAATATTAAAAGTTATAATTCACGTCGGTGGCACAAATGCCTTGCACCTCCAGGGTCCAGGTTTGATTCCCGCCTTGGGGTCTGTAGACATGGAGTTTGCATGTTCTTGCTGGGCTTGGTGGGTTCCCCCCCCCCCCCCCCAAGTACTCCGGTTTCCTCCCACAGTAAAAAAACTCTTAGTAGGATTGCAAACAACTTAGTAAGACATAAAGAAGTGTTTTTTAAGTCATTGAGCATGTTATAAATTCTAATTCATTTCAACAGGGATAAAAAGTTTACATTTGATAAAGAGAACACAGTGCTCAGATTGCTGAGTGATTATTTTGTGAAAAACATTGGTCTTAAATGAATAATTTATAGCAGATAAATGTCTACCTTCAGGTGCTCAGTTTGAAATAAATGTCAGGAGAAATACTGTAATATATTGTAGATGGTGTGATGTTACAAGATTGGGACCTACAGGGGCCAAGAAAAGTAGTGTCAGGAACGTGCAGTGAAGTTTGTGGAACTTTGACATGATGTGTAGAATGGTGATATGGAACAACACATGAAGCCTTAAATTTTATTAATGATAGAGACGGAATTCATCACCAAGGCCTTTTTTTCTTAAATCATGGTTTTATGTGTGTGTGTGTGTGTGTGTGTTGTTTTTTTTTTTTTTCAATTTTGGATGATTGTTTTCCCCGGTGATCTTCCTAAAAATATAAATTTGCTTAGCAACATTTTCATGTTCTTGTGCTGGTTGTTTTCCCATTGATTCCTAATTGATATGAGTTTTTTTTTTTTTAATATAGTTTATTGAAACCGACTACAGCATAACAATCGGATACAAACTTTAAGTTTATTAATGAAGGTATCATTTTTTTAATGATATTTGAAAAACACAGAGGGTTCAAATTATTACTCCTAATTATAAAATAAGAGAAAAATTAATTAATTCATAGATTTCTTTTTTCTACAGATTATTCTATATAGGGTCACAGGATTCCTGAATCCTTTCCCAGGAGACTTCAGGCATGAGATGGGTACACCCTGAACACAAACACACACGGACACATTCATTCACACACTACGGGCAATTTGGGAACACCAACTAGCCTAATCTGCATGTCTGTGGACTGTAGGAGGAAACCCACCAAACATGGGCAGAATATAGATCATAAATGTGTGGATCATAAATAGCTTAATCTGCCATCATAAACAAGATAATGTAAAACTGTAGACCTAGGGCTGTGAATCAGGATTAAAAATCCACAGGGCTTATTATTTCATTTACATGTAGAAAATTTGAGTTCTGATTATAGTGGATTTTTCAAAAATGGCAGTGTTATTGCTGGGCTGAAATTGACCGACAACATACATTTTTTTCATTTTTTCATGGATGATCCGTCGCACTGATTGATGAAATCTAGTGGTTGAATACACTCTGATGAGCTTTCTGTGCTTATATTGTGTTTAACAAACATGAGATATTTAATAATCTAATATAATATGTCAATATAATGACGACTAATACTACTACAATATACTTGCAGGCATGACTAAATATCTAGTTTAACTAAACTGTACAGGAATATTGCAGGCATGGAAAACTCCGAAAACATAGACAGTGTCAATACACGGATGCCCACAGTACACATAAACCTTTCTTTATCCTCTGGTGCTACAAAAGAGTAGATGTAGATGTACAACGGGGGCACACTGTACAGCAGCAAGCCAATCAGGATGCTCAGAATGATCCGGAAGGCTTTCTTTTTGGCTGGGTTGAGGATTGTTCCACTGTTTCCTGGTCCACTTGAAGACAGCGCTTTCAGTGTGGCAGCATTGAAGAACATGATGGGAAGGATTGCAATGTAGAACAAGGCTATGATGGTGGGTTGATTAATGTCAATTTCGTGAATGATAATGACTCCAGACACGGCCAAGGCGTAGAGCCAGCCGAGTGTGGTGACCAGCCACTCCCAATGGCGCAAAGGTTTGGTGGTCATGTAGGTCACTGGATGAACGATGGCCAAGTAGAAGATCCCACAGAGGGTGAGTAGGAAGATGGACCTTGCCGTTACACTCGGTAGAAAGAACAGCATGTAAAGGGCTGTAGAGTACGTAATGACGTCCAAATGATTAAGGAAATTTAGCAATTTATAGATAAACAGGCACACGTTGGTTAAGTTGATTTGTAGGAGAATGACTTCAGCTGGTGAGAAGCTCTTTGCTTTATATGTCCTGTTTAGGAGTATTAAAATAACAGAAATGGTGGTGGGAAAACTGAAGACAAGTAAGAGAATATACATGATGAAAAAAATAGCAGCGAAAACCTCGCCGCAGGAAGAGACAGTCATGTTTTGCTGTTGGTTTAGCGTCAAGTTGTCCATATTTATGTCTTTCATCATAGGACATGTAGTCCTTTTGTTTCGTCAATATGTGATCAGACAGCATGAGTACAAACCTTTTATTTTGTGACCCAAACAAAAACCTGCCCCTTTTGTGCATTAAACTAAAAATAAAAGACTGTCATTAGCCAGTGGTTTTCTCTTTTCCACCACTGTGGCATTTGGCTTTACACATAATATTAATAAAACATATTGTGTATCATTGTTGTGGCTAGGATTTGGATTTCATGTTCAAGCAACAAAAGAAGTGTTGAATTTACATAATGTGCATCTGTTCTGTCAGCCATGTGTGTTCTGTTGTGGTTCAGTTGTAACATGAGGTGAGAAGAGTACTGATGAGGGTCTACACACATATATACTCTCTCTCTCTCTCTCTCTCTCTCTCTCTCGTTCTCTCTCTCTCACACACACACACACACACACACACACACATACATAAAATTTGTTAAAAAAAAATTTCAGGTAATCATTTCATTATTCTTCACTCAGTTATTCTTTCACTCATTTTCACAGTTACTTATTATTTATTCATGAGCCCATCCAAAATGGTGGTGTGTGTATAAGAAAGTCTGTAAATCCCTGAATGATTGATGTTACACTTTTGTCAAATCCCTGAAATCCTTGCCATCTCAAACTTCTCAGGTGTTTCATTTCAAATTCAATGTGGTGGTGTACAGAGGCAAAAAGCCAAAAAACCTTATTGTTCCAAAATTTATGGACATGACTGTATATACGAGGGGGTATCAAAAAGTTTAAAGTTTCGAGGACCACAGATCTGGTTGCTTTCACTGTTTGTCCTCCCTCAGACACCTTACAACCTGGCAGTAGAGTTCGCTATTGATGGTCTGGTCCCTGGGGATGAATTATCGATGCAATATGCTGTGAATGTCGTGAAGATGATGGGCTCTTCCACTGTGAAGACACAAGTTTCGTCTCCAGTAATGATCCTCGACATGAAGGACAGGCCATTCACAGCACGCTGGCGGAGTTCTTACAGCATCGCTGTAAGCTTGGTGAATCATGTGAAACATATCTGTGGCAGATTTGTCCAATTTTAACCTGCTGAAATTACAAACGTGGTACTGTGTGGTATTCTTCTTCTTATCATTATTATTAGTAGTAATGGTTTGGTTATTATTATTATTATTATTATTATTAGGACAACCCTATTGCATCAGAGTGTGGGCTATTTTTTTTATTAATTTTTTTTGGATTTTTTTCCCGATTTTCTCCCTACTTTAGTCGTGGCCAATTCCTCCCCGTCACTAGGGGGCTCCCACATTATGGCTGCTACTACCACTCAGCCGGGAGGGCCGAAGACTATCACGTGTTTCCTCTGAACCGCGTGACGCCAGCCGACCGCATCTTTTCAAATTGCTCGATCATGCACCGTTAGGGGTGGAGTAACACACTCGGAGGAAAGCGCTAGCCGCTCCCTCCGCGTGCGTGAGCTCACAGACGCCCCTGATTGGCTGTAGAGCTGTGATTAATGTCGGAGCCCAAAGTACCTCTCTTCCCTCCCCTCTGAGAGAACTCGGCCAATCAGCTCTCTCTGTGCCTCCGGCTGTGAGAGGAACCAGCGATCCCCGGATGATAGGGCGAGCACTTTACCACTGCGCCACTCAGAGGCCCGTGGGCTCGTTTTTTAAGGATTATTTTTGGTTGGAATCAACTACCATAAGTTGCTGGGCCCCCAGGCATGGCCCCCCCTTGCTGCATAACTCATACACAATTGCACGTATACATACAAAATCTGGTAAAAAAAAAAATATCACTTAGCTGAACAGCTTTTGCTATGCATTACCATGGGCTCAACTCAACAGGAAGTCAGTTATTTTGGGTTGTTTGCAAAACACAACAAATGGATTTTGATATTCTACTCCAAGGGGATTTTCGTCTTTCCGGTGCGCCTGGGCGGCAGTGGGACAAGTGCTTGGGCCCGATCATCGTTGCTTGAAGCTATTATTAGTAGTAGTAGTAGTAATGGTGTGGTTATTATTGTTATTATAATAATAATAATAATAATAATAATTATTATTATTATTATTATTATTATTATTATTATTATCTTTTGCTTTTTGATTTCCTTCTTTTTCTGTAATTTTTATTACTAGTGTCACTTAGTATTTGACTGCACAGTTATTTATTTTATTTTTTATTTACCTTTATTTAACCAGGCAAGACAAATTAAGAACAGGTTTCTTATTTACAACTGTGGCCAGTTAAATTCATGTGTATATTTTGAATCTATTTATTAGTGGTGCTTGGAATTTCTGTTGTTCTTTTGTGACTTGATGCTGAGCTTTGGCAATATGAGTGTATGCAGGAGCCCTCATACATTTTCTTTGTTCAACGGCTCCTGCATGACTGCTGCATTTCAGATAACTGTGTGTGTTGTTGTGTTCTATCTTAATCAGGTGTGTTAACCCCTGTTTTTATGAATAATAATAATAATAATAATAATAATAATAATAATAGTACATTGTTTTGTGTATGATTAAACTCGATACAATTTTTTTTCTTTGTCTTTTTGTCCAATTACCATATTTTCAGAATCTCACTCAAAGCATTTTGGAAAAGTTAGCAGCTAAGGCGGTGGTCCGAGGTGAGAGCGTGTAACATACCAGAACTAAGAGCCAGTATGACAGAGCAACCAGAGTCCTTTCACATTCATTTACAGCCCAGCAGTGTGCGGAATGAACAAGGCAATCAAAGATCAAAAAGTCCACGTGTTTAATAGAAAAAATATTGAAATGCTATGAAAATTTTAAATACCTTATTTTTATAGACTTACAATAACTGGGTATAGATCAGAGATCTGAATCCTAACACAAGCATAAAGTTCAGACCCCGACTCAAAAAAAATTCTATTGACCAGACCATCTTAAATTTTTAATTCAGAACCCCTGGTGCATGCGTTTCTACATTTAAATATAAGAAGGTCCTAATGACTCTCCTTACTTTTTTATTTATTTTTTTATCTGGTTTACAGTTTATGAAAGCTTTTTTCCCCCTGACTCCCATTAAATCTTAGTAGGATTGCCAAGAGCAAACAAATTGAGTCTTTGTAAACATTTTATGCCTTAAGTTAGGTATGAAGAACCAAAACAAAACATGCTTTTTAAAGTCATTGAGTGTGTTATAAATTATAATTCATTTCAACAGAAATTAAAATTTTGCACTTGATAAAGAGAACAATTGCTGAGTGATTGTAAAAACATACGCAACCAAACGTTGCTCTTAATTGTGTGATATATAGCAGATAAATATCTACATTCACAAAAATACTGTAACAGACAGTAGAATGGAGTGACGTTACAAGACTGGGAGTCAAGAAAGAAAGTGTCAGGAGCGCGCAGTGAAGCTTGTGGGACTTTGACATAATGCACAGAATGGTGATGTGGAACAACACATGAAGCCTAGTTTCATATCATTTTATAAATGATAGTGGCTACATTCATGACCAAGGCTTTTTTTCTTTAATCATGGTATTGTGGTTGTGTTTTTTTCATTTCTGAATGATTGCTTTTTCCTGTTGCTCTTCCTAAAATTGATTCCTAATGGATATGAACCTACTAGAGGCGTTGTGGTTTAGTGCTTAGCACCGTCGCCTTGAGCATCCAGGATCTGGGTTCTATTCCCGTCTTTGTGTGCATGGAGTTTGAATGTTCTCCCTGTGCTTGGTGGGTTTCCTCTGGGTACTCCGGTTTCCTCCCTCACTCCAAATACATGCAGAAGAGGGTAATTGGCGTTCCCAATTTGTATGTGTGTGTATGCCCTGCAATGGATTGGCTCCCTGTCTAGGGTGTACCTAGGGTGTACCTCACCTCGTGTCTTAAGTCTCCTGGGACAGGCAACCCCCACCCCACCCCCCGACCCTGTATACAGAATAAATTGGTGTAGATGATGAGTGAGTGAAACCTACTACAGCATAACAACAGGAAACAAAACTTAAGTTTATTATTGAAGGTAACTGTTGAGATTTTTTTTTATCATATTTGAAACACAGAGGGTTCAAATGATTTCTTCTAATTGCAGATGAACAAAGGAAAGCAACAAAAAGCAGAAGAAGCCTGAAGTCTATCTGAGGAGACTTCAAGCATGAGATGTGAACATACATTCATTCATTCACACACTACAATTTGCCAACACCAACTAGCCTAATCTGGATGTCTTTGGACTGTAGGGGAAAACCCAAGCACGGGTGCAACATGCAAACTCCATAGAGACAGACAGACAGACCCGAGGCGGGAATCGAACCCAGACCCTGAAGGTGCGAGGCCATAGTGCTAACCACTAAGCCACCGTGCCGTCTATCCTTACATGTGTGGATCATACAGTAAATAGCCGAATCTGTAACCATAATCAAACTAGATTGTGTAAAACTGTAGACCTACATTTATGAATCAGGATTAAAAATCCTGGCCCATTATATTTTGTTAATATTTTGAGAATAGACTAAGCCTGTTAGGAAATGTGACATGAGGGAAGAAAGGAAAAACAGTCCTTGTAATCCTTCTTGAGTTCTGATTATAGTGCGATTCACAACAATGGCGGTGTCATTCCTGGGCTGAAATTGATCCACAACTGTCCCACTAATTGATGAAAGCGAGTGGTCTAATACACTCTGATGACCTTTCTGCGATTATATTGCGTTTACCGACATGATATATTTAATATTGCCTAAATACAGCAATATAATGACAAAGACTGATGACTAAATATCTAGTTTAACTAAACTGTACAGGAATATTCCAGGCATGGAAAACTCAGAAAACATAGACAGTATCATTAGACTGAAGCCAATAAAACACATAAACCTTTCCGCGTCCCCTGGTGCTATGAAAGGGTAGATGTCGATGCACAACTGGGGCACGTAGTACAGCAGCAAGACCACGAGGATGCTCAGAATGATCCGGAAGGCTTTCTTTTTGGCTGGGTTGAGGGTTGTTCCACTGTTTCCTGGTCCACTGGAAGACAGTGCCTTCAGTGTGGCAACGTTGAAGAACATGATGGGAAGGATTGCGATGTAGAACAAGGCTATGATGGTGGGTTGATTGATGTTGATTTTATTACAAATAACAGCTCCAGACACGGCTAAGGCGTAGAGCCAGCCGAGTGTGGTGACCAGCCACTCCCAATGGCGCAAAGGTTTGGTGGTCATGTAGGTGACCGGATGAACGATGGCCAAGTAGAAGATCCCACAGAGGGTGAGTAGGAAGATGGACCTTGCCGTTACACTCGGTAGAAAGAACAGCATGTAAAGTGCTGAAGAGTACGTAATGACGTCCAAATGGTTCAGAAAACTCAGCAATTCATAGATGGACAGGCACACGTTGGTTAAGTTGATTTGTAGGAGAATGACTTCAGCTGGTGAGAAGCTCTTTGCTTTATATCTCCTGTTTAGGAGTATTAAAATAACAGCAATGGTGGTGGGAAAACTGAAGACAAGTAGGAGAATATACATGACGACAAACATGGCAGTGAAAACCTCGCCGCAGGAAGAGACAGTCATGTTTTGCTGTTGGTTTAGCGTCAAGTTGTCCATTTTTATGTCTTCAATTGTAGAACATGTAGTCCTTTTGTTTCGTCAATATGTGATCAGACAACATAAGTGCAAACCTTTTATCTTGTGACCCAAACAAAAGCCTGCCCCTTTTGTGCATTAAACTAAAGATGTAAGACTGCCAGTGGTATAAACATCAGTGGTTTTCTCTCCTCCACCACTGTGGCACTTGGTTTTACCCATTTGAATAATAATAATAATAAAACATATTGTGTATCATTGTTGCGGTTAGGATTTGGATTTCATGTTCAAGCAACAAAAGAAGTGTTGAATTTACATAATGTGCATCTGTTCTGTCAGCCATGTGTGTTCTGTTGTGGTTCAGTTGTAACATGAGGTGAGAAGAGTACTGAGGAGGGTCTACACACATATATACTCTCTCTCATGCACATGCACACGCACACACACACACACATTAGGTTTGTTAGCTGTTTTTTTCCCCCAGGTAATCACTTCATAATTCTTCACTCAGTTATTCTTTCACTTGTTTATTACTGTTTATTAACGAGCCCATCCAAAATGTCTGTAATTCCTTGAATGATTAATGTCAAATCCCCTTGAATTAAAGCTTGACTTCTTACATTTTTTTGAAATGTTTCATTTCAAAATCAATGTGGTGATGTACAGAAGCCGAAAGCCAAAAAACCTTATCATTTTTCCACAATTCATGGACCTGACTGTATATATGAGGGGCACAGTTACTGTAAATTCGCACTCCAGAGATATGGATGCTTTTGCCGTACGTCCTCCCTCAGACACCTTAAAACCTGCCAGCAGTATTTGCTATTGATGGTCTGGCCCCTGGGGATGAATTCTCAATGCAAATTCTGAATGCAAATATCAAAAAAAGACGATGAGCATGCACTCGGTCCAGCTGCGGACCTGCCTCGACTTTTTCGGTCATGGAGATGACAGCATCTTCAACTGTGAAGACTGTTGCTTCGTATTAGGGCTGTACCCGTTCACCCAAGTTTCATCCCCGGTAATGATCCTCGACATGAAGGACAGGCCATCCGCAGCACGCTGATGGAGTTCTTGGCAGACTTCAACGCGATGTTCCTTCCGCTCCTGGGTCAGCAGCCTGGGGATGAACTTGGCAGCAACACGGCGCATGTTCAAATCACACGCGAGGATTGTCTGGACTATTTGGTACGACACACCAACAGTGGCAGCAGTGTTGTGGATTGTTCACCGACAATCATCATGCACATGGTAGTAAATGGTTTGGACATTTTTTGGGGTTGAGCTCGCTGAAGGTCTTCCTGATCTCTCGTCGTTTTTTCCAGTGATGTTCTTCCGTCTTTCAAGCGTGCATGCCACTCAAAACACCTCAAAAGACTTATTGCATGTCCAACATCTCTGTGGCAGATTTGCCCAGTTTCACGCAGAATTTCACGTTTGCTCATTGTTCTAACTTGCTTTCCATGATAAAATAGCAGACATGGTAACGCACATGGTCTTTTGGCACAGTGACCTATGAAGGTCGCTGCTCCCTGTGACTGTGCGTGTGGCCTTGTGCTGCCACCTGTTGGCATCTGTTACAAAACTGTTAAAAAAAATGTCTCGAAGCTTTTTGCTTTGCTTTTTTTTGTGTGCTGCCAGCCCTGACCTCTCAGAGCATGACTGTTATGCATCTGTTTTTTCCCATCATAAATGACAAACATTAAAAGTCACACTTGACTGTGCACACACACACACGGACACACGCACACACACACACACACGCACACACACAGTAGCTCATATTAAAGCATTTAACATATACTATTTCCTTCTTCAATTGTCTTTTCTTTTTATGCTCACAACCAGATAATTTAGGTCTCTTATACATGATGATGATGATGATGCATTGTTTACTTAACCTCACATACTGTAGGTATCACTTAGCCAGGCAACTAGTGACCCATGAGAGCTGGGAGCTGAAAGGGAGGCTGGGTAGGGAGACTGCAGCATGACTGACGCATTCCTCAACAAATCATTGTGCTTATAGAATTAAGAGTCTGTTTTTGGTTTGCGTTTTTTAATTTCTTTTATTTCACTGCTCTTGTCAAAGTGCCGTCTTTCATCTAGTCCAATACGTGAAGGGAGGATATTTAATAGGGCAGTCAGTCACACTTTTTATATTATTCAACGGCAAGATTTTTTGTTATTTAAGAAAAAATTATTTCACCCCCTTTTTTGAGGACACTAATAATATATCATCCATACAATCTGAATGTAATGTATGGGGTATTGAGTCACTGTTCCTGTTTTCTGAGGCAAAAAGACTTTATTGCTCTACATTGGTGTTCTTTCCGAGGTGTTCCTGAGAGAGCATCATGGTCTGATTAGGCATCTGGAGGTCAGCCTTCTTCTTCTGCTCCTTTATCTTCTGATTCTAGAAATATTTCTCCTCCACCTTTTGTTCATCCCTCTTCTCTTCCTCCCTAGTTTGTATGTATTCTTTTGAAGCTGGGGGTGCTTATGGATGTGCATCACTGGAGATAGGTGGAGCAAGAGAAGCATTTATCTAACCAGACTGACCACCATAACAGTGAGGGAGAGAAAAAGAGATCAACTTTAATTCCAACTTTAAATTTAAGTGTAAATACTAAAAAGACCTCAACATGACACTTTCTGGACAGGGTCATTCAACTGGTGTGTTAAAGGAAATTCAGTTCAGAAAAAGGATTTGGTTCCAATCATGAACTTTGCTTATTAACATAGCTTTATTCAGAAGTTTGAGTGCTTATGAGAGGTGGCAGTAGAGTTTCTGACTAGTTTGTTTAAGAAGATCTTGGAGGCTGAGAGGATCCCAGAGGAATGGATGAGAAATGTATTGGTGCTGATTTTTAAGAACAAGGGAGATGTGGAGAGCTGTGGCAACTACAGAGGAATAAAGCTGATGAGCCATACAATGTACATTAGATGCAATATTTGCTTTGAGGATGCTGGTGGAGAAGTACAGAGAAGGTAATAGAGAGTTGCATTGTGTCTTTGTAGATTTAGAGAAAGCGTATGACAGGGTGCCAAGAGAGGAGATGTGGTGATGTGTGAGGAAGTCTGAAGTGGCAGAGAAGTACAGTATGTTAGAGTGGTGCAGGACATGTATGAGAGCTGTAAGACAGTGGTGAGATATAGGTGTGACAGAAGAGTTCAAGGTGGAGGTGGGTCTGCATCAAGGATCGGCTCTGAGCCCCTTCTTGTTTTCTCTGGTGATGGACAGGATGACAGAAGTAAGGAAGGTGCAGGACTTTAAGTACTTAGGGTCAACAGTCCAGAGCAACAGAGAGTGTGGAAAGGAGGTAAGGGTCAGAGGTGTGTGCAGGCAGGTTGGAAAGGGTGGAGAAAAGTGTCAGGTGTGTTGTGTGATAAAAGAGTATCAGCAAGAATGAAAGGAAAGGTGTTCAAGACAGTGGTGAGACCAGCGATGCTCCACGGCTTTAGAGACAGTGGCACTGAAGAAAAGACAGGTTCCAAAAGGATGGATAGGATAAAGAATGAGTCCATCAGAGGAACAACCCATGTTAGATGTTTTGGAGATAAAGTCAGAGAGACCAGATTGAGGTGGTTTGGACATGTTCAGAGGAGAGATTGTGAATATATCGGTAGAAGGATGTCGAGGTTCCAAATTTATGGATGTAGTGAGAGAGGACATAAAGTGAGTTGGTGTGAGAGAAGAGGATGCAGAGGATAGAGTTAGATGGAGGCAGATGATTCACTGTGGCGACCTCTGAAAGGGAACAGCCGAAAGACAAAGAAGTTTGTATACTGTATACTGTATATATATGTCAACATAGGAATGAAAATGTTTTAAATGTAGGATTCTATTGCTTGTAGGAAGAGTATAGTTCCTTATTTGTCTATTTTAAAGGTGGCAAACCTAACCTTGGGCCTGTTGTAGTGGAGACGTGGACAATAACAACCTCCTGAGAGTATGGCGTCTCTGAGCAATACGTTTATTTGAGTAGAACAATAATAATAATCCAGGAGTTCCTCTTGGGGAACCTCTGGTGTTGTTGTTGTTGGATTTTTTTTTTTTTTTATAAACTTTGCAGCTATAAAAACATTCATAAAAAACAGTAGACAAAAGTTGTGACAAAAGCCTTTATTCTGTCATAACTTTCACTATAATGAAGCTATCTGAACCAAAAAAAATATGCCACATCCCTTGACATATTGCGTTACATGCGATGCTGGAAGTGATCTCGGGATCAGGGACTATCTAGACATATTCATACACATTTTCACATTTACATAATTTTCTTTTGATTGTGTAAAGTTGCTTTGCGACAATGACAATTGTTAAAAGCGCTATACTGTAAGTAAAATTTAATTGAATTGAACCGAATCTCCATTTTCTGCCAGACAAATCTCGACAAAGCACTCCATGATCCTGAACGTACAGTACCGGGACCAGTGACAGTATCTGACTCTTTTCTCCCCATCACTTGCTTTGAACTCCTGAACGATGGTGACATGATACACATGCAATTTTGCCCCTTTTTGCAGCTCTTTGACATGTTTAATAAGAGCTCCTGGCCTCATGTGCGAGATCAGAGATTTCGTAGACGACTGCTGCAGACGAAGTTGCATGATGTCATCAGTTGCGTCCTGAGACATTTCCAGGCCTCCGCAATGAGAAGGGATCAATGATCCTATATATATATATTTTTTTCTTTTCCTGAAGTGTGTGTGTGCATGTGTGCATGTGGAAATATATATTAATTTCCCTTTTAAATGATGAAGACTTTTCAGACAGCCTGTATATTCTTGTATATTCAAGCATCTATATATCTATGTATTATATCAGTCTCTGTGTTCGTCCTGGTCCACCACAGTGATTTTAGCAGAGCAGAACGCCTCCCCGTGCATGTTGGTGGCTTTGCAGGTGTATGTGCCGCTGTGCTGCAGAGTGACGCCGTCCAGTGTGAGGACACACATTCCGTCTTCCTCATAATCCACCTGCACACAGCCATCCTCCTCCTCCAGAACCACACCATCCCTCAACCACAGCACTTCAGGGTCTGGGTAACCTGCAACACAAGTCACACCGGGACCAAGTATTCCTTTAATTTCTTTGAGCAGGAATATTTTTAAAAGCACAAAAATATTAGTATGGTACTCTTAAATTAGTTTCCAAGATAAATTAGTCTGTTTGTAAGGTGTTCTGGATAAGGGTGTTTACTAAATGCAGTAAATGTATAAATAAACATTAGTTTGATGATGATAACGCGTCTAACCAGTGACATGACAGACGAGCTCCGCAGTGGAGTCCACAAACACTGACAAGTCCACTGGTGTCTTAATGAACTCAGGTTTTGACTGCATCCTTTTCTCCAGGGACTTCAGCACATGCTTTGTATCTGCAGCAAGGAGAGTTCAGACACTATCACTGAGTTTATCACTGGCACATAAAAAGTCTTTTATGTAATGAATGAAACAGATCATAATCAGTGCTTGGCAGAAATAAGTAAACTTTGCAAAAAAAAAAAGCGTAAACAATAGTAGTTACAAAGTGGACTTTTTAACAACATGGATCCACTAACATATTAACTATTAATGTATAAATTAGGGCTTTATTTTTACTGATAAATTGATTGGTCATTATTTTTTTGTTGGTCAATAATATTTTAATGATGGTACAGTTAACCTGACATTTTAACACATATTGTGTCCATGATTAAGTGTCTAAGATTAACATGTGTCCTCTAGTCTTGACATTTTATGATGATGGTTATGGTGAATATTCTGCAGTAGGTCCTGTATGTGTGAGTGTGTTTACCGTCCACAGGGCTGGTGAGAGACGTGGAGTTGTCCGATTTGGACAGCAGGGCCATCCTCTTCAGAGCCAGCACGGCTTTTCCTGTTTTCTGTATACAAAAATCAAATGGCATTGACAGTCTCTGTTACTCCCCATGACAATGATTCACAAACTTTTTTGACACAAACTGATTTACCTGATTGTATTTGTCTGTTTTTAAAAAAAAATGTTTTAGGAAAATGGAGTTCGATCTGAGTACTGATTTTAAAATCAATAAATCAACTGATGAAAATTAATCCTCAAACCCGAGTGTTAAGCAAGTGTTAATAAATTTTCTGTCACTGTAGCAGGTTTAAATGAATGCCCTCGTTTGATCTCATTAGGATGCCGATTCTATTAGAGATTAACGACTCATATGGTGGAACCATATGAATTGAAAATGCAGAAGGGTGAAGCATAAGATGTTTATTTTACATTATAATTCTTCAAGTTCTAAATTTTCACATGGCAATAACATGTCAATTTTTTCTAATTAACTTTAAGAGAGATAGACCTCTACAACCTGTTCGACTGCTCTTTAATATCTACATAATATCTACATTGCAGCAACTCAATGCATTTCGGCATATCAACGTCAAACCGAGCTTCAGAATGGTGACGAAATATGATTTAAATGACGTGGCTTGGTTGTTGGTGAGTATTTCCAAAACTGCTGATCTACTGGGATTTTCACTCAAAACCATCTCTACAGGTTACAAAGAATGGCCTGATAAAGAGAACATATCCAGTGAGTAACAGTTCTCTGGGTGAAAATGCAGATTATTGTTGATGTCGAAGGCCAGACTGGTTTGAGGTGATCGAAAGGCAACATACAACCAAGGTATGCTGAAGAGAATCTCTAAACACACAATTCATTGAACCTTGAACCAGATCAGATACATCATCAGAAGACCACACCATCGGGTAACAGTCCTGATAGTTAAGAGCATGAAACTGAGGCTACAATTCACATATGCTGACCAAAATTGGACAATAGAAGATTGAAATTTTTTGCCTGGTCTGAGTCTCAATTTCTGCTACGACAAGTCAATTTAAATGTATAGCGCTTTTCGGATGGTCGGGCCAGAATCTGGCGTAAAAACAACATGAAAGCATGGATCCATCCTGCCTTGTATCAGCGTTTCAGGTTGCTGGTGGTGGACTATCTGACCATTTTGATTCATACACATTCAAATTCCATACAAACTTAAATAATTCTTTTGATTGTGTAAAGC
>JAQMYJ010000008.1:3966089-3976179 GCA_030014305.1 Clarias laeviceps
AGTGGAAAACCCCCCAAAAGTGAGCTGTACTGAACCGTGCCGTGCCGTACTATGCAGTGGAAAAGCGCCATTAGTTCCAGTTGACCCTTAGTACCAATTGAGCAGGGTTTAAACACCACAACCTACCTGAGTCTTGGCTCCACCCCTTTATGAGCACAGGATAAAGAAAGCTAAAATGATCTCAGACTGGTTTATTGAACAGGACAGTGAGATCACGGTACTCACATCGGTCTTCGAAGTCACCAGATTTGCATTATTAATGTCTAGTAACTACGTAATGCTATCATGTCAATATGGACAAAAAGCTCTAAAGAAAGCTTCCAGCACCGTGTCATATCAATGCCATGAAAACTGAAGGCAGTTCTGAATGCAAAACCGGTTTAACTCAGTACTAGCAAGATGTACCTAATGCACTGACTAGTGAGTGTATAGCTGCAATAACATAAGAGACCAAACAGTATAACGTCTCATTCTTAAAAAAAAAAAAAAAAGTGACTTCAGAAAATCAACAATGTTGTAGAATGAGAATGAGTTTTTGCTATATCCAGATGGGAGCAGATGTTTTGGAGCTTTTTTAAAGAAGTAGATTGTGCTTGTTTCCTGAGACTCTGCCTTGCTGCAGCCATCTGTAGCTTTCACATTTTTTTTTCTCTCTCATAAATTTTCAGTACCTTCCACTTCTGCCTGGCTAAATACTTCTTCATCTTGTCTTTGGAGAGGTTCTTAGCAGAGCCGGATTCTGTAGACTCTAACGTCGCCGTCCAAGCATGAGACAGAGCTTCATCGCAGGACATCCGGTGCCTGTGTAGCGAGAGGACAGCATGTTTCCGTGTGCATCTGTGTGTATGTGTGTGAGAGAGTGTTTACAAATGTGTCGATGTCTAACTTGATGTTTTTCTGCAGCAGAGAGCTGATAAAGTCTTTGGCTTGGTTTGAGATGTCCTCAAAACTCTCCTCGACGAACTCCCACTGGGCCGCGGTCACTAAAGCCAGAGTCTCTGTATCGCTGTCTCCTTGGAACGGAGATTCTCCACTCAACCTGAACACAATTCATTCTCTTATTAGCTTATTTTATTACACATGCAATAATGAGAGAAACCACTAGATGGCTGGCTACCTTTTTGTAAGACTACAGTATTTTAAAGCCCAAAGCAAAACACAACTAAACCGAGGAAATGAATGGAACGCTGGTGATGGGTTCAGTCACTCCAAAACAGGATAAAAGATAAAACATTTAGATAAAAAAAAGTATCAGCATAATTATACTTTGCATGAAGTAAAAATTTTTAAGCTAGTTAAGTTAAAACTAGTTAAGCTTTAATACCAGTATATGTACTACAGTTCATCTGTCTACTCTTAAAGTATGCAAAACTATCTGGATTTACTCGTTGGTATTGTTTGCATTATATTGTTGAAGCATTTGAACGTGGCAGAAAAAGCCATTGAGAACATCTACCAGGACTTTCTCAAATGACTTTCACTTGTCATCTGTACTCAGATCTGCAAACAAAGTTAACGAAAAGAATCAGGAAATATAATACCAGTACAAAATAAAAAAACTTTAGCACAGGTCTTGGAATGAAAATTGTTTCCAGAAATGTAGCAGACGGTGGCTTAGTGGGGTCCGGGTTCGAATCTCGACTCAGGGTTTGTGTGCATGGATGTTCTCCCTGTGCATGCTGGGTTTCCTCCAGGTACTCCGGTTTCTTCCGGCAGTCCAAAGACATGCAGATCAGTTTCCAAATTGCCCATAGTGTGTGAGTGTTGACTGGAGGCTCCACCATGGCCCTTAAAATGGGGAATAAATACAAATGCCACCATTTTCCTCCACAGTCCCTAATTGGACTACAGAAGTTCCTAGCTGGAGTTCCTGGAGTTCCTGGATGGAATTAACAGCAAACCAACTGTTCCGTGGTTGACTTCCAAATAGTATGAAATGTTAATGCACTATGTGAGGTGTTCAATCCCTTGTTCCACACACAAGTAGTGCCCTTGATCAGGGGTTAGAGAGGGATTTCGGATTGAGGCTTGTTTTAGAAGCTAATTAGCTTTGTAGCTCGACTTTTTACACACGGTCGGTTCAGAGGCATTTTCAGAAACAACTTAGAAGCCGTTACTAAGGAGGCAAAGTGTTCTTTAAGGCGACATAATGTTATCAGATGTACTTTCGTGCCCGATCGGTTTTGAATGCGTGTTTGGGCACTGGCGTCCGGTAAGTACCGTTCCCTTTGCTGTCCCAAAGTGGGCGGGACGATGGGGTCATGAGGTCAGGTGTAAAAGGTCAATAAGTGTGTTCTTGATTGATCTCTGCTTCACCATTGTTTCTCAGCTCTAACCTTGAAACATACTGCATGTACATGTACAGTGCATACATACAGTATAGAGAATCGAAATTACGTTTCTCTCGATCCTCGTCAACGAGATTCAGTATAAAAGGTGCTGTATTACGAAATGATAAGAACAGAAATGCAAGTATTTCTATCATCAATTCTACATCACTCTGCATTGACTCTAAAAAGGTCAGTAGCAGTAAAAAGGAAACAGGCTGCCAATGACGTGGTGATAAAACTGGTTTCATATGAGATCGTTGTTTTGTGCGGTAGGAGACTTGTTGCTGCATGTTGCACTTTCTTTTTTTCTTGTGGCAGAAATCCTTTGGGCAATTTATGACAATAGACAAAGTTTTCTTGTAAACAACAGGAAGTGTTTCCATGTTGTAAGACGTGCGCACACACACATACAGAGAGAGAGAGAGAGAGAGAGAGAGAGATGAAACTTACAGTATGTAACAGATCACTCCAATGCTCCACATGTCTGTGTTCAGACACACAGGTTCATAGTTGATGACCTCCGGAGCCACAAACTCAGGGGTTCCATGCATCACCTTCAGAGGAGTGGAAGTGTCTGAGCAACACACACACACATGCCCTATTCAATCATACACATTTGAAAACTGACCCGTACACACACTGACCCGTACACACACTGACCCGTACACACACTGACCCGTACACACACTGACCCGTACACACTCACCCAACTTGCTGGCAAGCCCGAAGTCGATAATCTTAATCTGAAAGCCGGTTCTGTCCTCACACACAATGTTCTCCGGTTTCAGATCCAGGTGAACGATGTTCTGCTGGTGCACGTACTGAATCCCCTGCAGGATCTGACGCATATAACCGACACTCGATTGCTCCGTGTGCTCGAAGTTATCATCCACAATGCGCTCAAAGAGCTCCCCGCCTGGAATGCTAGACACACAGACATACATACATTTTACATTCACCCTGAGTTTAGTGGAACAGACTGGTTTGATCAAACTAGGTTGCTTGAAACTATGACGATTTCAAACGTTGTGTTATGTTGCATTTATTGCATTTATTGCAACACAAGGGGGGGTTCAAGTCAAACCGGGACTTGAAATGGACTTGGGTTGAAATTACTGGTGAATGAAGGCGTAAAGCTGATTGACATTTACAGAAGACTTCAAGCACAGTATGGTGATGAGACTCTTAGCTGCAATAAAACATGAGATTGACGAGACAGTTTTAAAGAAAGCTGTACATCCATGAATGAATGACGATCCTGCAGACGCTCACGTGAACATTCCTCGTGTGGAGCGACTGATCCTTGAAAATTGACGGATGATGTATCGCCAACTTGTGAAAGAGACGAATCTGTCCGTGGGAACTGTCCACACAATCATTCACCAACACCACTTACTGTAGACGTTACAGGAACTCTGTAGCTGGGAGTTATTGCCACATCCCCCGGACCTCACTTCAAGACATTTCCACATATTTTGAAGGAGTTCCTGGGAGGCCGGAATTTCAGACATGAAGCGATTATGGTCATGGCGTACTGAGAAAACTTTCTACCTTAATGGTGTCCAAGCATTAGTGAAACACTGGGATAAGTGCATCAGTGTATCAGGGGATTATATACTGTAGAGAAATAAAAAATAATAATAACCAAAAGTCCCGGTTTGAATCGAACACAGGACAAGAGAATGGGATTGTCCTCTACTGTATACATGTATATGTATGGGTTGAATGACAAAGCTGTCTACTCCCAAAATTTTCTCATAAATGCTTCAAACTGACCAACATCAGGCATGATTTGGTATTTTTTCATGAATCAAAGATGTAGTGTCCTTATTTCAAAATATACATTATATTAATATACTCATAGTACAAATCGGTGCATTCAAATGAAACATCTTAGCATCGAACATTTACATGATGATTTGTTGGCAGAGAGTTTTACAGTTTTACAGATTCATACTTAAATCTCCAGATATCTATAATGTCCGTTCTTAAAGGTACTGTACTGTACATGCATCATAACGGTTCCTATCCAAGACAAAGCACATGGTGTGCACTGTGGATACTCACAACTCCATGACCATCACCATCTCAGGCTTGTTATCGTACGCCGCCAGGCACTGCACCAGTTTGGCATGATGTAGGGAGTTCATCAGCTCGATCTCCTTCTTGGCCGCTTCTCTCTCTTTTGCACGCCGACCCTTATAGAACTTTCCAGCAAACACCTCTCTGGTCTCCTTATGGGTCAGACGATACACATGACCGAACTTCCCTCTGGAAACAGAGATTTAAAAAAAAAAAAAAAAAAAAAAAGGTGAGAGGGAAAAGTGTTACAATTTTGGTGAAAAATCACATGTGATAATGTCCAAAAACATCAAACCGTGCTTTATTCTTTATAGTCTTTGCTTTGTGCACTGGGACACAGTCATGCTGGACTAGAAAAGGGACTTCACCAAACCGTAACCACAAAGTCGGAAGCATATAGTAGCATTGTGCAAGATGTCCTGGCATTGTGCAAGATGTTCACTGGGGATAAGGGGTATGATTAATTGAAACATCTGAATTCAATACTTTTGTCTGTATAGTGTTTAATAAGAAATGTCTGAAAGTCTATGAAAATGCTTCCCTTTCTCGATGATTCATCACTTTGCTGCAACTACAAAATGGATTTACGCCAAATTCTTAATACTTCCTGTAAGTGATAAAATCAGGCTTTACACCCCAAACATTCATAAATACCTCCAAGCTCTAAGGTAGGTATTAAAAAATGTTGCCCTTATTGAACCATGTGAATGGCAGAGTGACAGTTGATCCCAACCTCTCGCAGACACCCTCAAGGAATCTATTCCTGAAAATATCAAAGTTCTCCGGAACTGGCTGGAAATACATCATATTCTACATAACACTCACATGTTTGCACACGCTGGAGCTTTTCAGGGATTAGCCTTGACATTTCTTGGCATCTTTTTATTTTTCTTCGAAACAAGAGCTGACCTGAGCCAAGTTTCTTACATGCAATCTGTTTACTTACACTCCCAGTTTGTCCAGAACATTGTAGTGGTCAGTGACTTTGTGTTTCTCATCAATGGTAACAGTGACGTAATTGTTTCTCTTCTCTCCACGTGGCTCACCTTAGAAGAAGGACACATTCATTAGAACAGGTGATCAGCTAAACCATAAGCATTAAGGTTAAAACTATTGCTGTACATACAACAAAGATGAGTGCAAATGTTTTTATCTTGGTTTTTATAGGTTTAATAAAGAAAGAAACACTTTTTTTTTCTTAGTAACCAGGGACCAAAACAAATATTTTGAAACTAGGCTTTTGTTACATTCATTTTGACACAAGTGAACATGTGTATAATGGCATTAGGTTTAGACATATCAATTCCAAAGAGATATTAATAATTCTTACTGATTCTTATGAAACTTTTGACTTTTTAATCTGACTGCCACTTCCCTAGTGGAATTTGGTGGTACTGCAATGTTAGTTTTGTACAATAAATACATAGATAAATTAATTAAGTAATAAATTAATGAATTAATCAATTAATTAATTGATTAAATGTATTAGTTTGTGTGTTTTTTGGAAGGTCAGAATTAATGCTGCAAGTTTTACAATAATAACTTTCAAAACATGGTATCGGTGCTAAAAAGTGCCTCACCTAGGCAAAAAAAGTGAATTTTCAGAAAGGATCATAAAACACCATTTTTCATAAAACTTAATGCTTCTTATCTCCCGATTCATGCTTTGTTTTTTTTGAAAACCATACATACACATTTATATTTTTATCAGATAAACAAAAAACATTTTCTAAATACAATTTCATGCCCTTTTATGTCTGTAGTGTCCGTAACTTTTTTCAATTGCAGTCTTTCAATGATCTTAACTGTCATTCAGATGAAACTTGGCGTTAGATTTCACATGAAAAGACAAAATCCCGAAAAAGTGTTAAGATATTGCAACATGAATTTGACAGGGTTACGGACACTACAGATTTTTTACTTTTTAAGTTTTTACCAAAAACCAATGTAGATTAAGCAACAACAGGTCATACAGTATGCTTCTTTAGTATCAATACTCAAAGATATATGAATAATTTGCATTTTAAATTATTAATTGTTTGAAGTGAGACTGTATAAGGCTGAAAAAATTGCCATTTTTAGGAAACAAATAAAATCATCTCTCCTTAAAACGCAGAAGTTATCAACTTGAAATTTTTATGGAAGCAAGATAGGTCACGTCTATGTTGCATAAACTTCATAAGTAGCTTCTTTGGCCACATACACTTTCTGTATTATATGTATTACATAAAAAAGCACCAATACTGTGTTTTGGCCATTTGGTTTATAATGCAACAATGAAAAGCGGCAATTATTATTTTTTAAATATCGCATTCACTCCAAATAGGGAAAAAACAGATGGATGGGTTATGACTGATTATAACGATCTTATAATAGTTATAATAATGGGAGACCTTGTTTCTTGTACAATCTACACTAAATGTAATTATAAATGCACCATTCTTTAATAATTACAAATTATAATTGTTGGTTAAGAAGAATAAAATATGACATTTCATGCTGTAATGAGAGAATAAACAGTAACAGTAACTCTGCTTTTGGGAACGACACAATCTTGTCATTTATTATTTTCCTAATAACGCACACCACGATGAGTGTTCACTGACCTAAAAGGCTTGTATTTACAATATGATGGTTTCATTGAGGAGGTTTTTCTCACCTGCACCGGTGTCCATCCTGACCACCTGAGACTCTGGACTGGGGTCACTGCGTCCCACAGCGTTACAGGCTCTGACCCGGAAACGATACTCCTCCTGTGGCTGGAGTCCAGAACTCACCCTGAGGGAAGTGCTTTTACAACTAGCTGAGAGCTCGGTCCAGCAACCTGCCTTGGGTGAGCTGACCTGCTGAACCTCCACCACGTAACCGGTGATGACTGACCCGCCGTCGTAGCACGGCCCTGACCAGGTGAGTACGAGGGAGTGTGAGGAGCGCACACACGCCAGCGGGGACGAGGCAGGTGGCTGCGGTCGGTCTATAACACACACACACACATAAGCAAATCTTCAACATTGATTTCCTTTAGTTTTAGACTACAGACATAAGGCTATGCTGCTGAATGAAACCAATAGTTACCACATAAGCGGAGCTTACCGATGACAGAAAGCGTGAGCGAGTGCTGAGAGGAGCCTTTACGGTCTCGCACGAGCAACGTGTAGCGTCCAGAGTCCTCGGGTCGAGTGTCTGAAATGATCAGAGTGCTGCTCTCAGTGCCGCCGTCTATCCTAAACCTGGAGCCTTCGAGAACCTACAGGCAGATTTAATTCACATCCTTTATTATTATTATTATTTTTTAGACCAAAGCAGGTCAAACTGCAATACAGTATATACAGAGTCATGGTGATGTGCACAGACAGAGGGATTTAACAAAGGATTTTTGTTCCGATATTACATCAATGCATATATTTTGGCGCACTTTTTTATCCAAAAAAGTGTATACATAGGATACCATCAACAATAGTGCAACTACTGACATCTTTAGAGGAAACGTAAAACTACACATTACTGCCATAATTTCCATTTGAGTTTTTAAAAAAAAAGGTGTACATGTACAGTAGATAATAACTTTTGAACTGTGTATACATTTTTTGGACCTCTCTCTATATACGAACTACTGAATGCTTGAAATCTTTCATGTTCAGTCCTAACCACTAAGTTAATGTGACACCTGGAAATGTCTGTGTGCAGAATATAATCTGAGATGCAGAGTTGGAAGGTAACTAAGTACATTTACTTCCCGTTTGTACTTAAGTTTTCCCATATATGTAATGGAGTAAAAGTAAAAAAAAAAGAAAGAAAAAATCACTAATAAAACTACTCAAGTAAAGTAATTTTTTTTTTTTACTTTTACTCCAATACATCCTACGTACAACAAAAACGAGTAATTTCACTACATTTCTGCATGGTATTGCGTTACATAACATAGAGCTGTGTAAAGTTTTGATATCAGAACCTGCTGACTATTATGTGTAATAGTGTGATTTACATTCTTGAGAGAGAGAGAGAGAGAGAGAGAGAGACACTAGCATTCTACTAGGTTTTAAAGGCTATAGTTGTGTGCTAATACAAGCTCAATACTTTAGGAAACCACTGTACTTTTTCTGAAGTAGAATTGTAAATGGAGGACGTTTTTGACTTGAGTAATAGTTTATCTAAAGTATCTCTCCTTTTACACAGAGTTTGTGCACTTCGCCCACAATTGACGAAAGGTAACTTAAGATTGCATGAGACCTTGTCCTTGATTAGTTTTATATAACAGCACATCACTGAGTGTTTTATTCTTTTTATAAGTTTTCTAAACTTCCGAAAATTTGCAGTGCAAAAAAAAAAAGGCATAATTTAAATCAAAATATAAACTGATACCAAAATCCACTGGTTGATGCTGTCTAATATGCTAATTGTTATTTACAGTATTTATTATTATTATTATTATTATTATTATTATTATTATTATTATTATGTTTTTGCATCCCCTGTTTTTTAATCCTTGGTTATAGCATTATATGTATTAATGTAGTATTATTTTTGTTAATTAATTAAATTATTTTTCATTATGAGTTGAGTCTCCTGAACTCAGACATGAATTTTGTAAAGTGATAACAGCAATCACAACCAGAATACATATGAAGATGTTTTCGCGTGTGTGTCAGTACCTCTTTTTTGTTATAAATCCAACAGGAAACGATAGGTGGATTGCCAGTCAAGGTACAACTCAACCGGGCCGTCTCACCCGTCCGCACATTCACCTGAACCTGAGACGACACAATTTGCAGAGGGACGACTGTAGGGACAAGAGGACACAGGAGACTGTTATCAGCCATGTGTGAAACTGAACTGTATTATACACTAACTGGTGAAAAAAAAAAAACACTAAACAGTTGTGTTTCCATCAGAAAACCATTTGTTTGTGAGACTAATCAGGAAAAAAGGCTTGAATTTGTTAGGGAGCATAAAGATAGGAAAATTTGTTTTAAGCAAGACCTCGCTGTTTACACACATTCCAGCTCTATGACGGCACATTTACATTAAATTGTGCAGCTTGTTAATGTTTAGTGGGATATTCATGTCTTTACAGTAATGTTACATAATATTGCAGTGTTAATAATGATTGCAATAAAGCTCTACTGCTTTTAACACAGGCCACACTAACTCCGAGTGTAAATCTGAATATACAGTATATATATACTGTATATAGATATTGTAATTTAAAACTCTAAGCAGCTACAGAAATAAATAGGTGTATTGCGTTACACTATAACTATACACTGAGGTAATATCTACTTAATCTGGTAATTAACGTCTCACCCAGCCCATATCTAACTTTATGGCCCAGTACATGATAAAACTCTCCAAAGAGCCACCAAACATAATCATTCAAATCAGATCAGAGCACTTTTAAATGGACCTCATGCTTTTAATGAAATTATGTTTGCATTTGGCAATTCCAAAAAAATTAAACCACGCATAGCTTTGCAATGCATAAAGAGTTAATAGAATGTTTGGAACAGGAACTGCATTTAAAAGAAAGTAGAAAACAACTAATGACCAAATTCACAATGTTAGTGCTTACTTAAAATAATAAGGCCATCTTGATGACAACTGTTACTACAAACCGGATTCCAAAAAAGTTGGGACACTAAACAAATTGTGAATAAAAACTGAATGCAATGATGTGGAGA
>JAQMYJ010000008.1:3982664-4000395 GCA_030014305.1 Clarias laeviceps
AGAGACAATGCAGTGTAATAATACATTGTAATAAATAAAAAAAAATAAAAAAAAAATATATATATATATATATATATATATATATATATATATATAGCAATATAACTATATTAAACATAGTAACGAGAACTCACAGGATTGGGACTAAACAGCTTTGTGTTCACAAGAGAGCCACGTGTTATTGAGACTCATCAAATAAGACTTGAATTTGCTAGAAAGCATAAAGATTGGACTTTGGAGTGATGGAAAAGGGTCATGTGACCGGACGAGTCCAGATTGACCCTATTCCAGAGCGATGTGTGCATCAGGGTAAAAATGGAAGCTCATGAAGTGATGCACCCATCATGCATAGTGTCCACTGTACAAGCCTCTGGAGACAGTGTTATGATCTGGTGTTGCTCAGGTCTAGACTCAGCAATATTATGTGACAATAAAATGAAGTCAGCTGACCACCTGAATGTACTGAATGACCAGATTATCACATCTATGGAGTTTTTCTTTTCTTCCCTAATGGTACTGGCATATTCCAGGACTCAGATTGTGAAAGAGTGAATAAAAAATAGCTACAATAATCAATTAATTAAATCAGGGACAGACAAAAATGCATAAAAAAGCAAATACTATTTTATTGTGGACGGTTATTTATTTATTCATTTATTTACACAGTTTTAGACTAATATTTGCTACATTACAATTTTTCTAGTAATGTACTTTATCTATTTACAGCTGTAATTAATATGTAATAAAATATACTGTACATTTAGGTGCTTGCATAAAAAAAGTTAGCCGTCAGTAATTTAGTTGTTTAGCTGTCAAAACATTAATAATCACACACTTCAATCACACACAATCAAAACAATTATTTTAAACATAAATAATTCAATTCAATTTTATTTGTATAGTGCTTTTAACAATTGTCATTGTCGCAAAGCAACTTTACACAATCATAAGAATTATGGAAGTTTGTATGAAATGTAAATGTGTATAAATTAAAATGATCAAATTGTTACAATAATAATAATAATAATCCAATTTAATGTTTTAAATAATGTTTGTTTATCTTTTTGTTGAATGACAGAAACGACTAATTAGACTAGGGTTTTTTATTTATTTATTTATTTATTTTATATCATCCTTTACTTTCCAGCTCAGTTGTTCAGTTAACTCACCATTATGCAGCCAGGACACCTTGATTGGCTGACTCCCTGCAACGATGCCCCTTAGCGTGATGTCACTTCCTCTGTCAGCCACACAGTCCTCAAGAGGTTTGAGGAAAAGTGGCGTTTCCACGTTGATCTTTCCTTTGTGCAGAAGAATGAGAGATAAGAGAAGGATTAACATGAGAGCGTTAAAAGGCAAAACGAGATTCTTCCCACTGAAATATTTAACACCGTGCCTTCTAGGGGATGTTTACAGTTAACAGTCAATGACTTCAACAAGCTCTCCTTTTCGTTCACCTCTGCCTCTCAGGCAGCCTGCATGGAGGATCCTAGATCTCAGTACTTAACTCTTAGGAAAGACTCTCAGGTTACAGAGAGCGTCATTAAAGACTTCTAGTTAAGTGTTGCAGTAATCCAATCCTACAGTATGTTGTGTGTTACAGGTGCTTCTGATTGAACCGATTGAAGTTTTGGCTTCCTGCAATTAGATCTAGATTATTACCCAACAAAATTCAAACTTATAAACATTTTAATTAACTTTAACCCATGTTCCTATTCCTATATGTAGATTTACATCTTCATGTTGAAAAACTGAGTGCGGTTTCAGATCTTTCAGCTAGTACTGCGACTGCATCTGCTGCATCACTGAGATCAAGGTTAAGACAAAATTCTTCCTTTTTTCCTTTGAGGCTGTTGTTTTGTCTGCTGCATTGTAACGGAGACAAAAACAAAGACCCTTAATGTAAATTTTTCAAGTTTACAGGAAGCCTGGGGGGAAAAATAATGGAAAATAGTGTGTATAACCAGTGAGTCATTCAACGTAGGTGCAGCATTCGCATTCCACCGTGTGATACATCACAACAGATCTTATCAGGAACACACATACACGGGAAAACAAACACACACTTCCGTCTGCAGTATACTGTAGTACAGTGCTTGGATAACAAAAAAATTAAGTTGCCATTTGGGTTTATATAATCAAATAGAACGAAATTCATGAATGACTGTGATCAGATATCATGTAAATGCTTTATAGAGTTGCATAGTAATAAAAAATAAATAAATAACTCTCAGCTATGTTTGATAGTCAAAGTGAAAGCATGTCCACACACACACACACACACATACAATGTGTAACACATTGGGACTAAACAGCTGTGTTTTGTTAATTTTGTCAGCTATTTTCAGTTTTAGTCCCAGAATAAATGTCCTTGTTATTTTTAATCATATTTAGTCAAACTTATGTAGTCGACTAAAAGTCTGGACATTTTAGTCTAGTTTTAGTCAGAGGAACCCTTAAGTACAGTATTTTAGTCTAGTTTTAGTCAATGAAAATTGACAAACATTTTAGCAATAAGATTATTATTAATTAACCCTACAGTCCATCTAGTCGAGCCAAAACCATTTTAAAGTTTTTTTTTTTTTTTTTTTACAAAATAATTATCTAAACATTTTAAAACGTATCTTTTCATCTGATGTTTTCAGCTAATAATATTTATTTTTAAACATCACAACTCTTAAAAAAAATTTTTTAAATATGAATTTACACACTTTTGTAGGGACTGTTGTAGGTATAGTGCCTATGGGTCACTATCATTTATTTGCTAACATATTAGACTAATGTGTTTGGCAGCAGTTTAACTACAAAATAAAATCACAACATAATTATGTTAACATGTGGCAACATAGTTACCACATAAAAGAGGCTGTAAAGCTGTGATTTTTATGGTATGTCTTAATGCGTCTCTTCAGGTTTGTGGTATTTTTCCCAGGAATTGTGTGCCCACACTGTTTCCCCTCCAATATTACGACACCTCGGCTTTTTTTTTTCTCCAGTTCAATATGAAGAAAATATATGAGGCGCCGTATAGGGGCTTAAATCAAACGTCACTCATGCACACACACACACACACACATGAAAACACTGACATACACACATATGAAACAGTCACACATACATATATATCTGTGTGTGTGTGTGTGCGCACAGAGTGCGTGTGTGTGTGTTTGAGGGAAGTTTAATATGTCTCTTGAAAGAATTGCTAATAGTGCTGTGATGATGAAGAGTTAAAGATGACTGAGCTAGTAACATCCCGTCACTGCGCGCGCGAAATACTCCTGAAACACGTGACAGCCCTCGGCCCTCCTGGCTGAATGGTAGTAAGTAGCCTTAATGTGGGAGCCCCCCCTAGTGACGGGAAGGAATTGGACACGACTAAATTAGGGCGAAAATCGGAAAAAAATTTATAAATAAAAATACTCCTGTCCTGATACACCGCGCACTGTAACCCGGGAAACACTGCTGCTCGCGCCACAATGAATGAACGCAGCTGATTGTGACATCAATTATATGTTGACGAAAATAAAGAAGGATGTTTTGTTAGTTTTCATTTTTTTTTAAACCACATTTTGGTCTCGTCTTTTTTCGTCAATGATACCGCACGCTGATTTCGTCACTGTTACTGTTCACTGATATCCCTGACGTCTTAGTCACAGGAAAAATGTTGTCAACGAATATTTTTCGTCATTATTTTCGTTGACAAAATTAACACTACAGCTGTGTGGCCAGAATAAAACCACTTTTAGTGAGACTAGAAGAAAAAAGATTTGAATTTGCTAGTAAGCATTACGAATGGTCTTTTAAAGCGATGGAGAACGGTCATGTGACCTGATGAGTCCAGATTGAGTCTATTCCAGAGCGATGGGCGTGTCAGGGTAAGAAGGGAAGCACGTGAAGTGATGCACCCATCATGCATAGTGTCCACTGTACGAGCCTCTGGAGACAGTGTTATGATCTGGTGTTCCTGCAGTTTCTCAGGTCTCGACTCAGTAACGTTATGGGGCAATAAAATGAAGTCAGCTGACGACCTGAATGTACTGAATGTCCCTGATGGCACATATTCCAGGACTCTGATTGTGAAAAAGTGGCTCTGGGAGCATGAGGAATCATTTTCACACATGAACTGGACAAAAAAATAGTTCTGGCCTTAATCCCACTGAACATATTTGAGTTGCACTGGAGAAGACATTACATAGTGGTTTGACTGTCCCATCATCAATACAAGATTATGGTGAAAAAAATTAATACAACTCTGGACTGAAACAACTGAAAAATTGTAATGTTAAATAAGGTTGTCGAAAGAAGGTCATGGTGAATGCACACAGTAATCAAAGCTAATGGTAGTCAAATTAAATATTAATGTTTTTTTTCTCTTTTGGCCAGACAATCTAGATGAATTAGCTAACTGGGGAATAGCTAACACTCTCACTCACTCGCTCATCATCTACACCGCTTTATCCTGTATTCAGGGTCGCGGGAACCTGGAGCCTATTTCAGGAGACTTAGGGCACAAGGCGGGGCACAAATCGCAGGATGCTGGATTCACTCATTCACACACTACGGGTGATTTGAGAACCCCAATTAGCCTAACCTGCATATCTTTAGACTGTGGGAGGAAACCGGAGTACCCAGAGGAAGCCCACCAAGCACGGGGAGAACATGCAAACTCCATGCACACAGAGACGGGAATCGAGCCTGGACCCAGTGCTAACCACTACGCCACCTTGAATAGCTAACATTTTCGCAAAATTTGCTTGAATGACCCAAACTGTCTAATGCCTAAGTTTACATTCACATTTTAATATTTATTAAACAGATACAGTACAGTATAGTTCTAAGCTTCCAAAGAGCCAGACTTTTTTTTTTATGTAGTCTTGAGTAATAGTTGTCCAGGCTTTCTGAAGGACTTTTTTGGCTCTCATTTTTGTCAAATTCTCTCTCATTTTCAGTCCAGTCCCTGTACCTTAGCAGTTTCAGAGAAATATTTTAATTTGTTAAGCCACACAGTGACCTATGAACCATTGACGCATAAAAACATATTACATGAACCAGTGAGAAACAGGTGCAGATGATGATCAGGCCGGTGATTAATATACTGCTGGGGCTGAATGCTGACTGGTTGGAATAGACGAGTGAGGAAATGAGGTTGTTGTTAAATAAATGACCAATTTTTTATGGTATCTTTAGGCACTTTGTTGCCATTTCTTTATTTTAATTTAATATGAAGAAAAGAGTAAGGACTTAAGACCTTTGCACAGTACTGTATCTTTTTATGATTAAATCTTCCTATTCATAACCGAAACTGATCCCCTCTAGTAAATCACCAATTTCCTCATCCTTCCAGATCGCCTTTCATTATGTAGCCACATGAATCCTGATCTGACCTTTTGAATTTAAGTCACATTCCCACTTTTTGAATGTATATTCAATTAAGTGTACCAGGTCTGGTTTTTGTGTCTAAACAGTCTTGAGGGGGATCCACATCCGTGTCACATTAAGATAAAATTAGTCTCATTTTAACCTGGTGATGTGAACATAAACTTTATTTGTTTAGTTGTTTATAAGGCGAAAGTTCCTAGTTTGGGATTTTGTGTTATGTTAAATTCACTTTGAAAGACGTGTAATACATGTCCATTGGTACACAAACAAAAAAATATCCCAACCCACAAAGGGCACTACTTGGTATGTGGAACAAGGGATTGTACACCCTTTAAAGCACACTAGATTTCCATTTTATGCTACTGTATTATGCAGTAAGTTAGCTGGGGATATTCTAAAATTGGAAGGACCGGAGACATAATAAGAAAGTTAATAGATTCTCAGTGTTGTCGACCACCTCAATGGTTTATTCTTCTTACACATTGGCTAAATAGTACTAGTAAGAACGTAAAACTATTTTTACCCCTGAAAATCTTTCACACACTGCATATGATCTCACAGACATATGTGCTGCTTTGATGGACAGAAAACGCGTGTATAGCCCTAACACCTACATAGACAGCACAAGCAATTCTTAGACCCTCCTTCACACATTTCTGTGGTAAAAAAAAAAAAAATCCCCTTACTTTTCTTAAAGTACAATTTTGTCTTTATATGTTGGCTATGTCTTCTACCAGAGTCTGACGCTACAGTAGCTCTGCGATGTTCTTCGGGCTGTTTTTATAGTCCTTTATAGTCAGATACTACATCAGAACGCCTGATCGTTCTGTTTTCAGATTGCTATTAGCAAACCTTTCAGCAACAAATTACTGAATGTCAGGGAAATGATTTCATGTTTAAAGTTTAAAGTTCCAGCGATTACAGTTTATACTGTAATTGTAGACGCAACAGGGAAGGAAGTTTTGAGTCGAAAACAGTATCAGGATTTCCTGCAGTGATCAAGCTGAAGCTTGTTTTCACATTAACATCCTTAAACAACAAGTCTTTTTATATTTTTGTATACAGACAAAATAAAAACTAAATCTGAATGCTACTGTATGTATCTAGTTTTTCCTTTTGCTAGTATTTGAATTTTGATAGAAAAACAACAATGCTTACGAAACAAAATTCCACTTCAAACTGCAATCCAGCAAACAAACCATGTTTTTTTTTCTTGTTGTCAAAATAACCTAATTCTCATTTTCTAACCTTAAATTGTACATTTCACAAAATAGTTACAAGGTAAAAGTGATGGAATCAGCGGTGGCATCAGAAAACAAAAAAAAAGATCCCAAACAACCAAGGGCACTATTTGGTGTGTGGAACAAGAGATTGTAGACCCTACAAAGCAAACTTTCCATTCAAACGCTTTCCATTTTATGCTACTTGGAATTCAAGCCTGGGGACAGTTAGTTAGCTGAGGCTGTTCTAAAGTGGAATAACTGGAGTCATATAAAATAAACTTAACAGATTTACAGAACTGTCCACCACCTCCATTCTTCTACTGCAGCAATTTTTGTAGAAAAATCTATTTTGGCTCAATAAAATATATAATAATTAGAATTATCCACTTCAAAATACCAGTTAAACCAAATCATGTTTTTTTAATTGACAAAATAACCTAAATATCTAATTTTTTAATGTTAAAAGGCCATTTCTCAAAGGGGTCACTTTGGAATAGCCTCAGCTAACTAATTGTTCCCAAATAATGTAAAATGGAAAGCTAGTTTGCCTTGTAGCTTGTACAATACCTTGTTTCACACACCAAGTAGTCCTTGGTTGATTCCACCAATTTCACGTTTTTTTGTACAACTAGACTAATTTTACAACAAGATTCACCAACACAAAGCTTCTTGAGCAAATCTGTTCTTTAGAATAATTGTTCTTCTACAGCATCTCTCTGAAGAACCTTTTTCTGGCAGTTTCACTTTGAAGAGTGCAGGTCAGTGTTTAATGATGTCTTGAGTTACAGCAAGCTGCTCAGAAAGTTTCTACAGTATAACAACAGCTTTGACAACAGTTCCTGGTTCAAATCACAGGTTTATATTAATGCATTCATTCGAAGATGTTATCGATTCTATGGCAAAAAAATCATAGACAGTATCAAATCTTATATGGTAGAAGATGAAAAAAACCCAGATGAAAAAGTTTTTTTTTTTAGTTTAATGAAGAACAATGTTGAATTGGTGACATGGTGATGTTTGGAAAGCAATTATTGTGTTTAGGTCTTTGTAAAAGGAAGTTTTCCTCAAAGGTAAAAGTCTTCACGATAGACAAGTTTACTGTTTCCTGGTAACATACAATAACAATTAACAAAAAGCATGTCAAGAAAATGACTTGGGTGATATAATGTCATCGAGAACAGCTACTACTGTACATTGTTCCGCAACATTAAATGTAACAATAAAGGATTTAAATTAAGATGGTATCATTCTTTAATTAATAAGGGCATTTAAGCAATTGATTATTAAAGTACTGTAGTATAAGAGGTATGAAACACTTCAGGATGGGCCTTTATTGCAGAATAATCCACTTTGCCATAATAACACCAAGCCGTTGAGTAATTTAAACCAAGCACACACTCAGATGTTGTATTCCTTGCAACCTTAATTAACTACAATATAGAGTTAACGCTGTACTTTTCCAAGAATAGTAAAACAGTATATGTAATATTTGTCGTGTTATTATAGATACAGCGGACAAATGAGGGGTGTTCAAATCAAACTGGGACTTATGATAAAAAGCAAAATACTGATTAACATTTAGACAGATAGATACGTACTGTACATACTTTACTGATGTTCGAGCATCAGACTCTTATCATTCACCAACACCACTTGCGCATTACAGGAACTCAGCTAGGAGTTATCGCCACATCCCCCGTACAGTCCTGACCTCGCCCCAAGCCATTTACACATATTTGAGCCATTAAAGAAGTTCCCGGGATTCCAACGTTTCATATGTGAAGCAGGCAGTCCGATTATGGCTCTGGTGTCCTGAGAAAACTTTCTACATTGATGATATCCAAGCATTAGTAAAACTCTGGGATAGGTGTGTCAGGGGATTATAGAGAGAAATAAAGGGAGTTTTAATTCTCTGTTACACTGCAAAATCAAAAGTCCCTGATACCCTGATTTTTCTGCTGTTAACACGACAACGACCTTTCCGTAGGTATTTCTTGTTTGCCAACAAACTCCCTCTAGCACTAAGCCGTTATTTAACCTCTGTGCCATGTAGGTCATATAATGTTTATGTGCCAGAAGACACAAGAAGTTTCTATTAATTCTTAATAAAGTCAACAAATATGTCTTGTTTCATCCTATACCTATTATTACAGCTCAGCCAGATTGCTGGATGTTTGGATAAAAACATTAATATAGACGTCAAAAATAGGTCTGAGGTGACGGTATCAGCCAAGCCAGCTCAATACAACAAAACACCTTTTTCAAGGGCATGCTGTGACAGTTAAAAAGAATGCAATTATCTTTGACATTTTCTCCACTAATGCTCACCTCAAGCATGGCAACCACCACTAAGCACATTGCACAGATTACTGTATATAAAACACACTTACCAGAGTTGAGTGGTCTCTCCAAGCTCTTTCCCTGTGTAGTGATGAAGGAGCGTGAGGTTCCTCCAGATGCTGACAGCTGGATCCTAAGAGTGGACACATAACGTTTCTGTCCCCCACACACACTCATAGTCTTCAAAAAAATAAAAAAAATAAATACTGAATGAATTGTTAGACAGATAGACAGATGCTGCCTGGACCTAAACAAACAACAGACACATTTCCGCCGAATGCTTATCAAACTTCCTCCCTTTCTTCTCTGCTGTCTTACTTTCTTTCACAGGCGCACAATCTTTCAGTTCATGCTGTGCATACACACTATCTCGCTCTCACTCTCTTTCACTCTCTCTCTCTCTCTTGTCTGTACACACGCCTCCCTTTATTCCCTCCCTCCCTTCCTTTCAGTAGCCTCAGGGTCTTGTTCACATTGGGGGACTTTGTCGTATAGATTTTGTTTACTTTTTTTCCTCATTCCTTTGCCAGGTAACCACAGGGTTATCAACTGAACTTTGGCTAGGTTACATCACGCTGCGACAGGCGGACTGGCATCGTTAATCCTGTTAATCAGCACTTTTGAGAGAAAGAACGTCACTGTCTGAGTAATCCAACATTATTTTGCGGTAGCATTGTTCAAAAACCTCAAAATAATAATAATATGAATATGAATAAAAAACATTTGACAAGTTCAGACACACTCAGTTTGTCTGTTAGTCTGTGCAGTGAAGTGGAAGTGAATATGTTGACTCTAAGCATGACAGCTCTAAACGAAACCCACATGGACAAATTAAGGCCATGAACAAACATAACCAACAAGTTCTAAGCAAGAAAACTGCAATTCCTCCAGGATCCATGAATACCCCCCGTGCACTGGGGCATGGGAGAAGGGGAACAGCGAAACTCCTTGTTAGTTTCCCATGATCCACAGGTGAACAGGTTTATGAAGGAGCCTGGACTAAAAATGGTCAGCATTTACAAAGAGATAAAAAGAGATAGTGTCCTTAGGGACTGTGTTTGCATAGGGTGAACAATGTGTGGAATGCCCCCATACCTGTCCACCAGAGACTGGTTCAGCTGTTATAATTACAAACCTATCTAGATACCTAGTAATCACCACTCTCAGTGGAACTGCAAAACCTTGCTATGTATTGCGTAAAAATCATGAGCCTTTTCACATCCTCAAACTGCTGCGGGGATTTTATTTAAAGAAAAGCAAGCTATAGATCTACATCCTTATACGGTATGTATCTTGCACCATTACACAGTTCAAGAGTTCCTCTTGTGCCAGTGATGCTTTAGCCAAGCACCAAGAGCCACCAAGCAAACTTTACACAGTACATACGGCCAAAACACAGTGTTGGTGCTGATTTTATTCTTATTGTTTTATACATGTAAAACAGAAAATGTGTGTGGCCAAAGAAGCTACTTCTGAAGTTGCAACATGGACGTGACCGATCTCGCTTCCCTAAAACTTTCAAGTTGCTAACATCGGCTAACATTATACTGTCTCACGTCAAACAATAGTCATTTAAATTTCTTTGTGAGTATTGATACTAAAATTGGTGTAAGCTTCTAGAATTGTTGCTTAAAATAGTTTTTTGGTAAAAGCGTAAAAAGCAAAAAATAAATAAAAATCTGTAGTGTCCGTAACCATTTCAAATTCATGTTGCAATATCGGAACAATTTTGCATTTTAGAATAATTCACTTTTTCAGGTTTATGTCTTTTCATGTGCAATCTAAATCGGCCAAGTTTCATATGAATGACAGTTATAATCATTAATTGACTGAATTCAAAAACGTTACGGACACTACATAAAAGGGCAACACAATTATTTAGCAAATGTGTTTTTTGTATTTGATAAAAATATACACGTGTATCATATTTACCAAAAAAACGAAGCATGGATCGGAACATAAGAAGCATTAAGTATTATGAAAAATGGTGTTATATCAGTCTGAAAATTCACATTTCACCAAAGTGAGACACTTTTTAGCACCGATACCATGTTTTGGTCGATACCATTTGATCGAAACCAAATATTTAAAGTAAGTATTACAATCACAATTAAGTGACATTACACATCACCAGCAATGCTTAAGCAGTTAAACTGCATAAAAGGCACCTCCAGGATTCAAAGATCTAATTTAAGGCGCTGAACAGCATTTATTACTACCTCAGGTCAGAAATTAAGGGTGCCATGAATGCCTTGGCCAGTGCTAGTACTGTAGTCAAGAATACCGTTGTCAGGTCCAAGACAAGTCAGGGACCAGGACTAGTCAAGACAGGCAGGACAGAGCATTAAGTGAGTCAATGCAAAGTGAATGAACGGAGTCCCATTCAACATTAAATATAACAATCACTAAAGACATAAACAAAGACATAGGGACAAAACAAGATAGTGAACAACATGTCCAAAAAACTGTGCAATGTTCATTCCTTATACTACTTATCCTGTACATAGTGTCAATCTATCGTAGGGCATGCACGCTCATTTCACACACTCTGAGCATTTAGGGAACACCAATTAGCCTAATCAGCATGTATTTAGACTGTTGGAGGAAACCGGAGTACCCTAAGGAAATCCACCAAGCATGGGAAGAACATGCAAACTCCAGGCATACAATGCCTGTGGGAACCACTACGCCACCGTGCCACCTACAACTGTGCAACAATAGACAAAAAATAAAAGACCAAATATACAGAAGTAACCAATATGCATAATTGTGGAAGGAAAGAGATAAGCGACACTTCCCTAGCCTTGCAGAGACTCATTAAAGAGCTTACTGGCTTCCAGTTACTGTAGAAACGACCTACTGTACCATAATGTCTCTTAGAGCAGTGAACCTGTCTCAGTCCATTGCTGAATATTCTCTTAGTTAGAATAACACAAGATGGACCAAGAAAAGAAGAAACGAATATGAAACTGTACCAAAACATTGCTTTTTTGTTGTGGATGGAAAAGTTTCTCATCCTTTCAGTGTTTTTTTTCCTTGCCAAAGTCAACACCCATACATAAAAAATTAGTTGTATTTGGATCATTAAACCAGTTCAAATATTTGGCTTCAATTGCAGATTGTGCAATAACAAGGCTATGTTTTCTAGGAGAAGGGATTACGTCTTGTCAAACTTTGTCCATGTGAAAAGGAAAGCACATGTATATCATTTTAAACTCTATATTTAGCAAGAGCATTGACCAAGATCAAAACAGGTCAACATACAAGTGCCAGATTGAATTCCAAAACATGACTCAAGTCCTACAGCCCTATTCAACGCTCCCTTAAAACTGCCTGTGTGTTTGTGGTTCCTAGAGTTATACTTCATTACCCAGGTCTGAATACACCAAAAACTTCCCAGCACACTCCTTGACAGGTCTCGCTTCATGTGTATATCCTCACCTTAAACACTTCATTGTTCCCCCGGTCAGGTGAGGCAACATAAATGTCAGAATAAACGGGAAAAAAGCAAACTTCGGGGGAAGATCAGCAAGCTGCACATGGCCTATTAAATCAACATCACTTTCAACAAGACACATCTGGCTGTAAACTCCTGCCAAAGGGTCCCACATTCATAGCATTTACAATCCCCAAATTACCCCAGAATCTCGCCCACACAAACCCCTTCCTTTTTCATAGTTCAGGTCCTGCAGAAGTCCAAGTGTCAACATTTGGTACTGTGGAGGACCAACAGCTATACAATGTATCATGGACCATGTGCTCATTAATGACTTCCACATGGACCATTCCAGACTCAGGGGGGATGCAGCAACACAGGAAGTCATATTGGCTTTAGGAGATACTTCTATTTCAGCTGTCATAGATCCAAATCAAGCAAACCTGTAGCTCATTACTGTGCCCCACCCCATGAAAAAGCCATTCATGGTGTGTGAATCGCATAAGTCCTGAGCCATGTTTTCTAGTTATAACGAGGGGCTTTCAGGTCAAACTGGGACTTGTCGTCTCATGAGCAGAAGAACGAAGGCGTAAAACCGATTGGAATTTACAGATGAGACTCTTAGCCACAGTAAAACATTTGAATGATGCAACCGTTTCAAAGTCTGTGAATGACGATCCTGGCCGAGGTGGCTCACAGTACAGTACATTTCGGTCATTCCCGTGAACATTCAGCGACTGATCCTTGAAAAATCAACAAAAAATTTGTGGCCAACTTAGGGAAGAGGGACTGTACACACAATCATTCACCAACACCACTTGCACATTTACAGGAACCGCCATCACATCAACAGGCAACCCATTTAAGCGCGCCCGTAAGTGTCGAACCCATAATGACAAGTACTTCAAGGGAATGGCCTACTCAAGGTAATGAATACTCATTCTACAACACTGAGCCAGAGCTTCAGACAGTGATGCAACGTCAGACAGACATTACAAAAGTGCTTGTAGAGAGCCAAAGGCAATTGTTCCTGCCTCAGCGCAATGTTCCTTTGTTTAATGGAGACCCACTTGAGTTCACGTCCTTTATGAGGACATTCGAACATGTCATCGAATCCAGCTGAGGACTGATAGTCCTCAGCTGGGAGTTATTGCCATATACAGTACAGTCCTGACCTCGCTCCAAGCCATTCCCACTTGTTTGGAGTTCCTGGGAAGCCAGTGTTTCAGACGTGATCATGGCTCCGGTGTACTGATTAAACTTTATACCTTGATGGTATCCAGGAACTATTGAAACACTCGGATAAGAGTTTTTACTCTCACCCCTCATATCATATATACTTGTGTAGTCACTCCTGGACTGTTTTTTCTTCCATTACCTACGTATGTGAACAACTTTGCCTGCCTGGAAGTCATCTTAGTGTAAATGCCTTAATATATTTCCTTAAAGAAATCTTTACAAGCTTAATTAATTAGTATTAGAACTGTTAGGAGAGTATCATTTCAAATTCCGTCCATTAAAAAAAAGTGGGATGTCATTCCTCAGGGAGCCTTGCTTGATCTTAAAATACAAGACTACACAGTAATTTCCGGTATGCTGTTAACAGATCTGAAAGTAGGGATGTCCTGTATAGACATCTGGAGGGACTGGCATTACGGGAATGCAGTCACCAAAATAAAGCCCACAGAGACACGTTAACACACGCCGCAGCAGTCGATTTCATCTACATTCACTGCCTATATCTGCAGGAGGTATCTACTGATCATACACTCTGATAACAGCCATATGTAATACAACACCACACCATGCCATACCACAGGAACTAACTTGTAGTGAACATCACAAGTGCTCCTAAATGGAGTGAGTTTTAACCAGGGTGAACCTAATGGGCAAAATTTAGAGTTATGGTTCCACTAAAGGTTGTATGTTAAAAATCGTGTTCGTGGTTCTACAAACTTTATCAGAAACAAAAAACTAACAATTAGTCCAACAACAAGCTGCGTTACTGTTACCACTTCAAAGTTGGTTAGCCTCACTAGGGGTTTTATTGCTCTTATACCACAGCAATTTCAAGAGGTCCCACTTTCTATCCATTTATAGTTATATCCTATGCTGTTAAGCATCTGTTATTCCAGCTGGAACAGTCGCTTAGACTGGAGACTCCTTCTATAAAATGTCATCCTTAGGACAAAGTGGAAAACTTTAGATGAAACAGAGATTACGCAATATGTATTACAGCTGCTTGTTTTGATTCCTGCCTGGGGTCAGTTTGCATGTTCTCCCAGTGCTTTGTGGGTTTCCTCCGGCTACTCTGGTTTCCTCACACAGTCCCACAGATTATGCTAATTGGCGTTCCCAAATTGCCTGGAGTCTTTGTATGAGTGGGTGTGAGTACAGGCATGAGTGTGTGCCCTGAGATGGATTAGCACCCCATACAGGGTGTACCCCACCTCGTGCCCTAAGTCTCCTGGGATAGGCTCCAGGCCCCACCCCCATGAACCTGCATACAGGATAAAGCGGTATAGACGATGAGAGAGTGAGTGAGTGATCCCTCTGAGCTCTTTTACATCCTCTGAACTAATTCCCGGAGCTTGTGTTGGAAAAGAGATGACTATCGAGACTGTGTGCTTTTGTTCCTGTTCATGAACCGACACATTTTAATAAGTGAGACATTAATAAGTCCACCATCTGGAAGAGCTTCATATCAGGAGAGTTGTTTTTGAGGAAAAACAAGACTTCATATCTTAAAACAGATCTTCATTTTTTTTTTAATAACATAAGATACTATAAGTACACCTAGATCCCAGAAGTGATTACTTCATTCTTAAGTAAAAGGAATGTTAAAAGGCAAGTTATGCGTTGTCCAGAGGATATAGCATGAAAATATCTGTTAAAAACTTGATAAGATTATCCAAATGAAATGGACCAAATCAGAACATTTTTTTTTTTACAGTACAGTAACCTTTCCACAAAAACCTGGACATGCAAGTTTGTCAATGTCAGACAATCACAGTCCACTGTTTCAATCTTGTACAAATGATGTTCAAGTCAAACCGGAACTTTGGATTGCGCAAAATAACAGAACACTGTGGCGAAAGTAAAAACACCCTTTATTGCTCTATATAATCCCCTGCTACACTAATGCACTTATCCCAATGTTTCACTAGTGCTTAGAAAGTTTTCTCAGTGCACAGGAGCCAAGATCGGACCACCAAAGCCTGCTACTGGGGCCAGTTCTTCCCAATGATGTTCAATTGTGTTGAGGTCAGAACTCTTTGCAGGCCAGTTGACTCTTTTCCTTTCCTACCTTGGTTAATATCATGACTTGATGACTTGATGGCACAGGGACATCGTCATGCTGTGACAGGTTTGTGCCTCGCAGTTCCAGCGAAACGAAATTGTAATGCTATAACATATACATGTAAAGACTCACTTTGTACTTCAAAACTTTGTAGCATTTTCGTGGCAACTTTCTCGTGCATTTCACTTTCACAAAGATTGTACATCACAAAGATTTTCCACAGAATTGCTCGCGGGCGTACAAACAAAACAAAAACAACATAATTAGGTTGTAATATCAACACAAAGCCCCATACGTGCACTTTGCGCTGCCAACACGAGTGAATCAGTTCACCATGTGACAGACACATAACCTCCCTGGCACTGCTAATCTAAATGGAAAGTTTCAGTAAAGTGGAGCTGCTAATGCCACAGTATGCAAAGAACTTCTAGAGACTTTTGTGCTTCGATCTTTGTTGCAACAGTTTGTAGAAGAGAAACAAGAATGTGATGGTCAGGTGTCCATATACTTTTGGCCATACAGCGTGTATTGTGCATCCAAAGGAACACATGCAAGTGCAAAACAAAGTGAATGGGAGGACGGATCCATTTAGAAGTCATGAGAAGAACTGAACTGAAATGGTGTTTGATTAAAAAAAGAAAAAAAAAACTCCTGAAAACCCAAAAAACTCAAGCAAGTCAGTGGCGGCAACACAACATGACGATAAACAAGGTCAATGATGATAAAAACTTTTTCTTTTTTTTTAAGTGTGTATATTAAAGCTTTGCCGGTGTGTGTTAACGGGGAGGCTTCAGACTTCAGACTGTGCATTTGGGTTTTTGAATATGTCAGGTAGATTGAAATTTTACCAATGAACAGGGGAATGACGTCGCAAGAATGTAGAACTTACAAAATGAGCAAATTGTTATTATTATTTGGTCAACCTGAAAAAAACGTGATCATGTATATCTGTGCTTTTTCTTTTCCTATGTGATCCTTTTCCATGTTTGTATAGCTGGTTAAAATTAACTAAAATTCAGTTCATCATATTGCCTACTTTGTAATGAAAAAAAAAAAGGATACGTTACTCTACACGGCACAATCCTGATACAGTATATGTTTATTAAAATAAGCTTTAAAAAAAAGCAGAAAAATAAGATAATAGATAACAGGATAATATTTAATCAGATCGCCTTTAGCTTTGATTATGTTGTACATTCACCCTGGTATTATATCAACAAATTTATGCAAAATCACAACATTTATTTCCACATGCACTTGCATTGATTCATGACAAATTAATTAAGTTCTGGGATTAAAACGATTCCTTTTTAATCCCAGAACTACTCTTTCCTAATTTAAACCTGATTAATCTTGGCATTGTTGTTCTGTAACACACCAATTCCATAGACGTGATAACCTGGTCATTCAGTACATTCAGGTCGTCAGCTGACTTCCTTTTATTGCCACATGACGTTGCTGAGCCTAGACTCGACCAACAGATCCTGATCCATCATGTTATGGATTCATGGCATGGCATGGCATGAGCACCAATGAAAACACTTAATGTGCCAAACAAATGAAAACAGGAATCGAAATCAGAGAATGAACAAATAAACAGGAAACCAATCAGTGGCGGTTGGTGCAAAAAAATTGGGGGGGGGGGCGCAAACCAAATTAAAATTAAACCTTTACTAATCTATGAAGTGCTGGAAAGCACCGAGTGTAAGTTCGGGCCGTGATCACTTGACTGCTGCTTAATTAGAAGATCAGGTCGATCTGGTCCAAACTCCTTAACTTTTTTTTTTTCTTTCTTCGTCCGATCTCCTTGCAAAGGGGTATTTTAGCAGAGAAATTACAGAATTTCCTCTCATATTTAGCTGCTTCCACGTCAATCACTATTCAATACATTAACTAACTAGTTCTTTTTGAACGAATCTTTAACATGACTCAGATGAACGAGTCGTCTCGGAGAGTGATTCGTTTATTTTCTATAGGGCGCGCATGCGCAAAGCATCGCAAAACCTCCGTATGTTATATACAGGAAACAGAATTGAACGATTCTCAGCAATG
>JAQMYJ010000008.1:4035755-4047064 GCA_030014305.1 Clarias laeviceps
CCTGAAGTCGACCACCAGCTCCTTCGTTTTCTTGATGTTGAGTTGTAGGTGATTACGCTCACACCAGAAAACAAAGTTGTGAAAATGTATTTTAAAAAAAAAGCAAATCAGAAGTAAAAGTGCTGAGTTTTAAACTCTGAGTGAGAAAGAGAGAGACTGTTAATCAATCAATCAACCATCCAATCAGTTTAACTGTTCACCTATCTATCTATATTCAGAATATTGTACTAATTTGATAAACAAGGGTATATTTGTATTACCAAGACTACTGTTACTGCAAAAGCAATCAAATACTGCTTCTTCTTCTACACTGTAAAAACCCAACTAGATAAATGTTACATTAATTAATATTGTATTGTTTGTCTAACTTCTTAAAGTGGTATTTGTTGAGACAACAGCTAATATTGTGTTCTTGAAAACTTTGGAGACAGACTGAATAAACTAAAAAACTCAAGTTGAGCCAGCAATTTACCTTCCCTGAGATGCAATCACGTGATTTGATAAACTCCCACCGCTCCCTCCCCCCGCCGGAGGGCGCCCCCCCACTGCACTCAAGTTCTATCAAACTGCACTAAAGAGGTGAAGATGGCCGTTTTGTGGACTCTTTATTCTGAGTAATTATTATTATTATTATTATTATTATAATTATTATTAATTTATTATAATTATTAATTTTTAAATAAAATATGTTCCAGTTATCTTAGAGGTGTTTTAGACAGATAACGTTATATACGTGATGTGTTTCTGCTTATCGTTATACTGAGGCACCCTGACATTATTGAGGTGAGCTTAGCTAACGTTAAACTGCTAAACGTTAGCTAGCGAGCTAAACTTTCAATGACCCTATCTATCTTCCCCCCACTTTTGCCCAGCAACAGCGTCTTGGTCAACACACGGCCGCGCGAGCGCTTAGCTAACGAAAGTTCGAGAAAACCCGAAGTGTTTAACAGATAAGTATTAGCGGCGCTTCAGTACTCGTTAAGTTAAGGGATATAAAAATATCCGTGTTAGTTTTGCTTCAGAGTCGCTAATGCGCATTAGCGTTATATCGTTTAACTCATTTGTATGAAAACCGAATTGAGTAAATACCCGTTGTTGTTGTTTTTTAATTTTTTTTTAACAACTCCTAACACATTTTTGGAATCCCAGAAACAGTACGTTTTTCACACTCTGGTATATAGCCTTGTTCTTCTTTTCACAGCTCTGCTGTGGAGGATTGGGTCAGAGGGGTGACAGCTGGCCTTTTGGATCAGCTTTAGAAGTGATATTTGGTCAGGTCTGTGCTCTGAACATTGAATTCCAAAAGGACTGGACGAACACCTATGAAGCCATCCAAACAATTTCTATTTGACTTGGAGAGACACGCTTCACTCAGATTCACATGCTGAGAAACAAACTTTTTTCCATAGACTCTTTTTGTTTCTGACACATTGAAAAAAAAAAGTCTTCACAATTAAAATTTTTGTTAATTTTTAAAAATGGTTATGATGTTCTAATATAAAAGAATCAGTAATAGAGTTATGTGCATCTGGTGTATTTTACTGAGGTTTAAGCAAAATAGAACCTGTATTCAGATCACTGTTTTTTTTTTTAACTTTGACTGGAACTTTGGAAGAATAAAGTTTTTTTTTAAGTAATGGTTATGTGTTTTAATTGTAATTAATTCTCTCTCTCTCTCTCTCTCTCTCTCTCTCTCTCTCTCTCTATCTATCTATCTATCACACATAACATTAATCATTGCCATTTTAAGTAAATTATTGTTAATTATTCGAGTTCAATGTAAAAATGTTTTAATATTTATTTTATTACAATATTACTACAAAACCACAACAACAATAATAATAATAATAATAGCAATCAATCAACCATCCATCCAATCAGTCTAACTGTTCACCTATCTATCTATCTATCTATCTATCTATAATAAAGCATTATACATATTTTATTGGCATAACAAGCACATGCATATTTTGGCAATTCAATGCATTGCTGAAGCTTGTCCTAGTATTAATGTTAAATGAAGTCGTGTAACATGACATAATAACAAACAAAATAACAGTTACTCCTATTACACAAGCGCTTTTGAATGAAGTATGTGATGGGTTTTAAGGGCGACTAGAAAAGACGATTTAAACTGACAGAGAGAGAGAGATCGTGATCAGTAGGTGGCGGTATTGCAACATAGTGGATGCCAATCTCCGGTAAAGACCAAGTCGAGATAGAATTTTTAGACGAATTTGACTTTCAGTCATTAATCACGCATAACTCCGAGACGAATGATTCGATTTAATAATGTTTATTATATTGCATATTTATATTACTACAAAACAACAACAACAATAATAATAAATAAATAATTGTATTTACCTAAAATGACCCATCGTTAAAGGTACATAATATTATCTATCTATCTATCTATCTTGGCCTAACAACCAAGCTTGGTCCAGGGTTAATTTTAATACTGGTGCAGTATTTATGTTAAAAGAACCCGTATAAAATGGATGATAATATAAAACATTGTTAAAATATAACAATGTAATACTGTTTATTCTATTTTAATATAATTCTATGTATGTTTCTGTTATATTTAATATATTTCTTGTTTTATCCGATACGAATTGATCAGCACTGACGTTAATTAAACCTGTTTTTTGTTGTTGTTGGTATGGTACTGAATCCCCGCCCCTTTACCGAACAAATGCGCATTCTGATTGGACGGCCAGAGTCAGAGTGACTGACTAATCGCAACGCAGGGATAATTTCAATGGCAAGGTAATGGCCGAGGAAAACTCCTCGCGAAGATCGCGAGGAAACTTTTTTTTTAAATAACTGGCGAGCGCGAGCCCCGCTGAGATTCTAGTCTCGCGTGTCGGTTTAACGTTTTACACCGTAAATTAAACTCACAATCGTGTAGAGAAATTGCTATAAAGTGCGCATTTCACCGTATATGCTGTCCTTAGAGATGGAGGTAAGAAATATGATACGTCATAGTTAATGTGGATAATTATGGATGAGCTCGTTTTAGCTTAGCTTTGCTAGTTTGCACAAGTTCTGTCATCTGATGATGTCAAACTCCTACACAACAGACGGGGTAAAATAATCAAAAAGAAAATACAAAAACATCCAAATATAATATATATTACAGTTTGTTTCTATAATTCGTGAAACCGAACGTTTTTGATGCAGTTTAAAATCTGAGGCAGTTTGTTAGCATTATGCTAAGTCGTGTCTGTGGCCGTTCTGTTCTCTCAGGCTAACCGTCACAGCAGGCATCAGAAAGCTGGCAAAGGTCCTGACTGGTTCTAGCAAATAGATAGTTTTTTTTATAATTTAAGCCACTTAAAAAAATGAAAATAAATTACTATTAATTATATTACTATAGCAAAATGATTGTATTTTATAATGTATTGATTACATTATAAAAAGAAAAAAAAAACGTTTTCCTGTCTCATAAGGGTGTGGCAGGCACTTCCAGAGGGACACAGTTTTTCCGTGCTTGGAAACTGTTCCCAAGTCCACTGACAAATGTGCTCTTGAGAAAGATACAGTTTCATTGGCCACGGATTGAATGTAGATATGGAGGTCCATAGTACCTGTGAGCAGAAGAAATAGATAGCTGTTTGCTGTTGGTCTATCCCGAAATGTCTGTGTGAGTGTAACACGCTCCAGTGTCGTCCTTTGACCAATAGAGAAATAGCTGATAAATTCGGAAGGCACCCGAGAGAGATCATTGCTCTTTAAAATTTTTTAAAGCACCCTCAAAAAGTCTGCAGATGACATAAAAGTTATATTCATTATTTACAATGTCTGGCATGTTCAATTATCAAAAAAATTAAATGAGAATGGGAAGAAGGAACATACACTATATAGACACAAGGATATGGCTAAACATGCAATAGCATTGTACCCGAATACATATACAGTAAAACCTTGGATTGTGAGTAACTTGGTCTGCGAGTGTTTTGCAAGACAAGCAAAATTTTTAAATAAATTTTAACTTGATAAACAAGTGAGGGCTTGAAATACGAGTATTACACATAGTTGATCACAACTGCCAGTGGTTCTCTCTCTCTCTCTCTCTCTCTCTCTCTCTCACACACACCCACACACACACACAAACACACGTGCACTGAAGGATTGTGGGTAATCGTCTCGTATGCTCCCTCTCAGTGCGCGTTTTTCGCTCGTACAGGCAACTTACGTGCGCGCATGTACTGTTTACTATAACATTGTGCGCGCACGTAAAGCATTTTTTTATGTGTCAGAGTGTAGTGACTGTTCTTTAGTAACTGTACTGCAACAACGGCCTTCGTGAAGGAAAGGGTTGAAAAGATACTGGAGATGAATCTGTTGAATGACGATGCAATGTAACATTTCTGTGAAATCGTTAAAATTATGCAAAAACAAGTGTGATTTAAAGAGGTTTCTTGTTTACATGAAACCTTTCTTTTCCCAAGGATAGAAAAAAAAAAAAAACTTGCACCATTAAATACTGAACTGAGTACGCACACTCGGGATCATGCATGCGGGATAATAAAACTAAGCGTGCAGATTAATAAACTGTGTGCGAAGTCACGCAAAAAGAAAAAGATTAGGTAGTGTGTGCGTGTGTGTGTACGTGTGTGAAAGTCATACTACACAATAACCCCTCTCTTCACCTCTCTCTAGCCTTCCCACACAAGTCAAAATATTCAGCTAAAACAAAGTATTGGTGCTGATTTTATTTTATATTACATGTGATACTTATAATTTAGAAAATATGTGTGCCAAAGAAGCTACTTCTGAAGTTTATGCAACATAGAAGTAACCAATCTTGCGTCCCTAAAAATTGCAAGTTACTAACGTCAGCTGTTTAGGAGAGATTATTTTATATGTGCCGGCAAAATGGCCATTTTTCAGGTGTATGCTGCCTCGCTCCAAACAATAATAATTTCCAAAACGCAAATTATTATTTTATTTCTTTACTTCTAGTAGTATATGACCTGTAAAAATGCTGTTTAAATTTAATGCAGAAATTCTGTAGTGTCCATAACCATGTAAAAGAATTATGTTGGAATATCTGAAAATTTTGCATTTTAGAATACACTATTTCAGATTTATGTCTGTTTATGCGGAATAAATTGGCCAAGTTTCATCTGAATGACAATTAAAATTATTGAAAGATTTGAATGTAAAAAAAGTTACAGACACTACTTGAAAAGGCATGAAATTATATTTTGCAAATGTGTTTATCTGATAAAAATATAAACGTGTATGCATATTTACAAAAAACAAAACATGGATCGGGAAATGAGAAGCATTAAATATTATGAAAAATTGTGTTATATGATCCTATCTAAAAATTAACTTTTTTACCTAGGTGAGACACTTTTTTCACCAATACCATGTTTTTGCCGATTGGCTTGCATCGAACAAAGTAATGTAATTATAGGCATCGCAGTAAATAGTAATTAGATTAACTACTAAATTCCAACGCAGTATAAAAGTATATATATATATAACATTAATAAATAATTAGTAATTTAAAGACTGTAAAAGTGCTGACCCGAATCCTTTAAAGCAGTGTGGTTCTGAACTTTTCTGAAACTTTTTTTTTGTTCGCCAGGCAATCATCAGGAACTCACTTTATTATTTGTAAATAGTTCTGAGAAGAGAGATTAAAATGAGAAAAAAGAAGTGCAAGGGTGGAAGAGACAGTGGTTGGTGTTCAGTGTTTGGTTATTGGGAACAGTGGTGATCAGACATTTAATACCAAGTTCTCTATTTAAAACGTTCCTAACGTTTGGTGTTATGGAACAAGTGATCATTAATACCTGCTTCAGACAAAGTTTTCTACATCTATGATATGAAATTTTGCACAGGCATTTTTATGTCATGTATGGAGTCTGTGACTATCTCCCAATAGTGGATGATGTAAGGTAAATCACAGTTCATTTATTTATTTATCTTTAGTTATTACTTAATCCTGGTTATGGCAGTGGTGCTTTCGAAGCCTGTCCCAGGAAGACTAAATACGTAACATCTGTTCGTGCCTGTAGTAGACATTAAATACCTATTAAATTGAAATGCTTTATAAATAATACATGTGCAGGTTTGAGTAAATTCTTCAGCTGACAGAACTTGACCATGTAAATAAACGTAAGGCAAGGCATGTAATGAAAATGTAATATTATTATTATTTTTTAAAAATGTTTTTAAGGTAAATAATGCCACAAAAAGTAAAATCAGTGTGGATGCAAATGGAGCAATGATGCCATTCGATGTGTGTCATAGTGGAGGATCAGACTCATGCTACTCCACATACAGCTTTCAGGTGCGTCAGTACTTTATTAACCTTTATGTTTAAAGTAGCTTTAACTTGATAACGAGCATCGTTTTGATTTGCCTCACTTCTCATTTTATTTATTTTTTGTCAAAAACAGAACGATAGTAATGAAGAAAGTGGAAGACTGTCTGAGATGCAAGGTTTCTCCTCCGATGAGCAAGTGCCTCTCCCCTACCATTCCTGGGCGATGCAGGAAGAGCCTTATCAACAGATGGATTGTGCTCAGAGCACCCCCAGAAACAGGTCAAATAAATTTTTATAAATAAAGATAAAGTTGTCTGACATGTTGTCATATTTTTTGTCATTTTGGAAATATAACTTATTTTGACATACAGTATATGTATGTATGTTTTATGAGGATGTAAACATTAATCTATTGATGAAACAGTTAGAATTTCTTTCGAAATCTATTCTGCTACTCTCAGAATACTATCCACATGACTGAAAAAAATCATTTTCTAAAAAAAAATATTAAGCTGTACGAAATCAAGATATATAGGGCAGTGTATAAAAAGAAACATTGCAAAAATGTAAAGAAGTCAGTGCTGTCAGAATCAGATAAAACAATTCAGATTCTGTACTATGACACGATTTTCAGTCAAAATGGGGGAAGGGAGGATGACCATTTAAGGCGGTAAAACGCCAAAGAACAGTAAAACGTTCAGCGCACACCGTGTGACAGGCGTGAATTATTTGATGGTTTGTTTAGGTATAATAATTACGGCGGTGGACAGAGATACGTTCTGTTCAGTAACAGTGCAACTTTTTTGGCTTAACTGAACTTAAATTAAAAAGATAAATATTTGAATAATAAAAATGTTAAGTTTAATAAAAATTATTAAGTTAAAAGTTGAACTCTTATATTTAAAGTTAGTTTGTATTTAAATGCCGCACTTGGTTTTTAAGTTAGAAAACTAATGTTATAAGGAACGGTAATATCCAAATATTATAAGGAATATTCAAAATATTAAAATGTGATTCATGTACAGGAATTAAGCAGACATGAATCTAACGATGTTGCAAAGACTTTGAACAAATTTGCCATAATCTCATCCAATGTCGTATTGGTAGATTACTGAACAATGCTACACAATGTCCCTGACAGGAATGTTAAAGACGGTATTGATTGTGGGAGCGAGGCTGACCTCTATGGATTAGTGTCCACCATCTTGGAGGAGATTGATCCGATGGACTCGTACTTCTGTCAAGAGTTAGTAAACGCTATATGTTAAAAGTACTGCAAATGTATAATAAATTTTGTTCATTGCTGTACTTCAGGGGTTTCCAATATTTTTGGTCAGATGGCCCCAATTAACATGTGGTGAGATTCCAAGGTGGTGAAATCTTTATTTATTTAAATCTTTATTTATTATAAAGATTTTCTTTCTCCTACGTCTGTTGTTTCACTTGGCATTCAGGAAATATCAGAGGTAGACATTTGTCAGTTTGAATTGCTAAACTTATATTGTTAAAATAGTGCTGCATGTCAGGGGAGTGAAGGATACAAATAAAAATTGAATTGAATTGAATTGAAAGACTAAAAGAGCATTTAAAATGGTTTGTTTGAATTCAACTGAAATAAAATGCAGGCTGGGTGAAAAGTAACTAGGCATTAAAAATTGGTAATAAAGTCCATATTTCTAATATAAATTTATTGAAAATAATTGTACATGTACTGCCTCCAGTTCCTCCAGTGTGCAAGTCTTTGTCCTGTTCACCTCCTCTTTTGCGTAGCCCCACAGGAAAGAAATCACACGGACTGTGCTTTCAATCCGTGGCATCAAAATGGTTCATGGAAGATTTGCTTTCATTTCTTGCGTAATAAAGTTACATACTTATTTGATTTAATAAATTTGTATTAGAAATACAGACTTTATTACCAATTTTTGATGCCTAGTTACTGTTTACCCACCCTGTAGTACTTTTTACTTTAAAATAGTCAAAATGTTGTCCGGTGACTCCTAGTTTGGGAACCCCTGCTGTAATTTTTAATGACAAGACCATGATATGCACTTTAAAAAAAATAAGCTTTTAATTAAAAAAAATTATCCATAGAATGTCAACGGGTCTTACGACTGGGTGGTCCCCGATGTCCCAGGAGAACAGCTTGCAGTATCTTAATTCTGAAGTAAAGGCACAGTTCAGTTCTGGAATGCAACACAATCCCGAACCCGGCATCAAGCTCCACACTCGTCCAGTGGAACGAGAGTCCGATCAAAGCTCTGACCTGTTTCAGACACATTTCAGTAGCTTTGCTGCTGGTGACCCTTCTTGGTTGTTTTCCACCTGCAATGGAGAATCTAAATCTGAATCCTACACCTCAGCGTTTCCGAATTTTCCCAGACCACCTCCCGGTTTTGATGTCTCGCATGCGGTGAGATCAAACTTCTCCAAAGGCAGACCAGGTAAATCAGAGCACGGTGTGTCTGTCAAAGACAGCAGATTTCAGAGCATGAGTGATGAGAGCCGCCCGGATGTCCTTAATGACGATTGTCGCCTTCCGACTGGTATGAATGACTCATTTTTTAGCCCATACCAAGAGTTCTCTGCATCGAAAGGATCAAGAATCAGAAAGAACACGCCGTATTCCATGGAGGACATCAGCAAGCTGCCTAACGGTTTGGAGGCTTTTCTTGTGGGGGAGCAGGAGGGCGTGTATAACAGAGAATCAGCTCAGAGCATGGGTCACATCTCGAGTCTGAAGAGAGAACTCGCAAGGGCGCAGAGAGGAAGTGGGTTTGGGACTCCTGAGGAGTTTACTGATTTTGGTCAGCAGTCAGTAGACTGTTTTGAACCTCCTAAAGTCTACTCATCTTCTTTCAACTTTTCAACCCAACAAAGCAAAGAAGCCAACCAGAGAGAAGCAAGGAATGTCCAAGCCGGGCTCAATCACTACCATCATGGGAAGTCAAACCAGTACCACAGTTACACCAAGCCTCCACCCAAAACAACCTTCAACGCTAATCATCCAAGTACATCTAAATTCATGGCTGATTTCGTGCCTGTTCTGTCACAGCAACAGATGCAGAGGACTGTACCTAAAACCTTCACTGATTTCGGGCAGGGCGATGTAAAGACGTGTCACGTTGGCCTGGGTTTGGGTGTCGAGGGTCTGGGGAAAATAGGAGGCGCTGTGGATAGAGGAGACTTCGACCTACAATCAGGAATGGCCAGGTTGCAGACTTCCTCAGCCAATAGCTTCATAGCTGATGCGCCACGTTTTGGAATAAAACCTAAAGCCCCAGCTGTCTTCCCCAAAGAAGCAGACAAGAAAAAAGGTCTGCTGCAACACCCGTATCAGATTCGAGGCAATGCTTATGCAGGTCAGGCCAGACAAAACGGGGCCACACCTGCATCATGCCAGATGTTCCCTTCTGTTTACCAGATGGGACAGAACCCATGCCACATGCTCCCTGAACTATGGTCAGACGCAGAACTCCTTGCCCGAAACCCCTACCTGCAGGAGATGGTGGGGCTGAACCGTGCCGGAGGAGACGGAGTCTTTCCAGAGTTAATCTCTAACCTGAGGTCAACCAACAGTCATGGTGGCACTATGAACCAGCTACACTACTATCTGGAAGAGTGCTTTGAGCGGTTGAGAGTTTTGGAGAAAGAGAGAAAGAAGGTAAGTGTGTAGTGCTGCAGGGTTAATAAAATAGATAAATAGCTAGATAAATAAGTAAATACATAAATAAACGTACATGCAAAATGAACCACAATATAAAAGATAATGTTAACTACGATAAACAAACAAGTAGTATTTGAGGGTCGATTACTCGGACACAATGATTCTGCCATGAAAACATTGTACTGTATTTTCTTATTCCTCAATAGGCTGAAACTGTCCTACAGAACAGCTTTCCAGACATGTGTATCTTATCCATGACGAACACTAACTCTGTGCCCAAGTTGCCTCTCAACCCCACCGGAGTGGACAGGCTAATAGTGGACCAGTTTCGAGAGCAAGCCAAGGTCAGCCCGCAAATCTTTTACGAATAAAACCATGACAGCGATGTGATAAATATCTAGTAATAACTAGAACTTTTAAGGATGGCTCATGTGGGCCTGGGAAAGATAGGAGGCGGTGTAGATAAAAGAGGCTTTGGAATACAATGAGAGATGAGTAGGTTGTAGACACCTTCAGCTACAGACACACCCCTCTCTAAAATCCCTAACACTGTTTTTTCTAAAGAGACAGTAAATAAGTTCTACTCTGGATTTTTGTATATGGACCATTTTGCAGGTCCTCTGACTCTGACACAATTTGCTCAGGTCCTTAGGCTTGCCTATTTTTCCTATTTTACTTGCTTTCTTTTATATACAGTACTGTGCAAAAGTCTTAGGCACCATGTTATATGCTGTACCAATTTTGTCATATATGTTAATCATGTCTGTATAATTATGCACAAAATCATTCAGTATTTCCAAAAATAACTAAAAAAATTATAAATAAATAACATTACAGGAGAACGTATGCATGGCTGTAAAATGTACGCTCCTGGGATTTGCATAAAAATAGAAAGGAGCGGAGTGTGACAAAGTTACCAGAAGAACTCAAGTTCAGTAAAACCTAACAACTGTTTTACTTATAATACTGTGCAAAAGTTTTGAGCACATACAAAAATATGGCATAAGCAAAATATGCTTTTGAAAACATTTCTGCATAAAAGAAACTTTTATAAAGAGAAATAAAGAGTAGTAAAGAGTAATAAAATAAAGTCAATATTTGGAGTGAAAACTCATTGCTTAAAATCAGGTGTTTTAGACACAGCATATAATATGGTGCCTAAGACTTTTGCACAGTACTATATGTGCATCCGGAAAGTATTCACAGCGCATCACTTTTTCCACATTTTGTTATGTCACAGCCTTATTCTAAAACGGATTAAATTATTTTTTTCCCTCAGACACACAACACCCCATAATGACAACATGAAAAAAGTTTACTTGAGATTTTTGCAAATTTATTAAAAATAAAAAAATT
>JAQMYJ010000008.1:4049363-4071067 GCA_030014305.1 Clarias laeviceps
GAGAGTCCTTCAGGTGCCTTTTGGCAAACTCCAGGCGGGCTGCCATGTGCCTTTTACTAAGGAGTGGCTTCCGTCTACCATATAGGGCTGATTGGTGGATTGCTGCAGAGATGGTTGTCCTTCTGGAAGGTTCTCCTTTCTCCGGGTTCTTGGTCACCTCCCTGACTATGAATAATTTTGGGCTTGACTGTATATACAGTAGAACCTTGGATTGCGACTAAGTTGGTCTGCGAGCGTTTTTGCAAGACGAAAACAATTTTAAATAAATTTTAACTTAATAAATGAGCAAGGTCTTGACATACGAGTACTGTAGTACGCATGCGCTTCGTCTGCCGAGCTTCACGTAATCACAACTGACCCAACAGTTCTTCTCTCTCGCGCTGCGGGATTATGGGTAATCGTCGCCCATGCTCAGTCTCCGTGGATGTGCATCACTCGTGTGGTCAACATCTATGCACGCATGTAGTGTTACTATAACATTGTGACCACGTGTGTGTGTGTGCGTGTAAAGCAAAAGCAAGCGTCATTAGAAAGGTTTCTCGTTGTACTTTATCTTCACACACACGCACAAACACACACAGATACACATTGCATGCGCACACAAACACACTAATGGAAACACTGCTCTGTCGGGATTTATTTTTACGTTTTCAAAGTTAAAGTGCGGGTTAATTTGTTGAATTTTTACTTTATATTTTGTATTAATTATTTTTACATGAATATTTTTGGGTTGTGGAACGAATAATCTGAGTTTCCATTATATTTTTTGATATACAGTACAAGCTTGCTTTCGGAATGCATTATGTTTGCAATCCAAGGTTTAACTGTATATATTATCCCACCACTTTATTCAAGATTCAAGAGTTTTATTGTCATATGTAGTAGTACAATGAAATTCTCACTTTGTTTACCCCTTTCGAGAATGATAGGGTAGAATGGGAACACGCATAATTTACAATACAAAATATGTAAATAAATAAATAAATATATACAGTAAAATGTAATCAAAATATGAGCAATAGCAGCTAAAAAAAAAAAAAAGGAAATAAGAGAAAAAGAAAAAATTAATATTCCATTGCAACAAGATGATAAATGATATTAAGCTTCACAAATCAGTGGTTTCAAATGTATGGCTGATGATATAATACAATTTTCACAATTTTACAGATTTAACACTAACCATCATGAATTACATTTTCATTTGCCTCCAGGTGGTGAGCTTGTTGGGGAAGGTTGAGCGCTTGCGGAGTTTTCCTCTCCATGCCAATATCAGTTCGACTCTGGACCGGCAACTAGAGGCGATCTATATCACTCAGGCTCGCCGCAAGGATGAGTCCATCAGGAGCAGCAGGCAGAGACAGGGCATAGCCAGCGTCAGAGAGGACAGAGGTAGTTAGATATTTATCTGATAACTCAATATTACAAAATCCCATGTCCATGAATTTAGGCCAGAGCATTTCAGTACTTCTTGTAGTTTAATATGGAGCTGTGACTACAAAGCTAATAGGATTAGGGTATCAAAAAGTTTAGAGATTTGTACGCTACAGATCCGTACATCGTCGTTTAACAGACACCATAAAACCTGGCAGTACAATTTGCCATTTATGGTCTCGCCTCTGGGGACGATGCACAGTGCTGCGAAGAAGACGATGAGCGTGCGCTTGGGCAAGCTGCGGACCTGCCTCGCCTTTTCGATGACGGGCTCTTCCACTGTAAAGACTGTTGCTTAGTCTCAGAGCCGTACACCCGAGTTTTTTTGTCACCGGTAATGATCCTCAACATGAAGGACGACGCCGATGGAGTTCTTGGCAGACTTTGGTGCGATCTTCTAGAATATACTTTTAACATTCACTTCATTCAAAAGTAACTACATTTCCCTATGCCCTTCCGTTACCTAATCATAATGGAGTGTAACATTTGAAGCGTGAATGCCACCACCTGCTGACTATTATGTGTAATTGCATGACTCGCTTTTCCTTTGAATGTAACAGGTGTTACATGAAATCAGAAGTGGAGCTGCTCACAAACAGCAACAAAAACAGCAAGATCACATTTGGGAAGTAGAGCGATAGAGAGAGAGAGAGAATTTTTACTGTGAAGAAAGTTACTGTGGGCTAATACAAGCCCTTTACATGTGATTTTTAAGTAATTTTGAAGGTGAATATTTCTGTAATTTTACTCAAGTGCACCGATAAATGGAATGCTTTTACTTTTACTCAAGTACAGGATACTTTGTACACCTGTGGCCTTGGCATGTCTGTAGATTGCTGTATTGCAAATTAGTCCATTGAAACAGAGAATTTTACATCTACAGTATGTATTTATTTCTATCATACAGGGCGAGCATTTGTTCCTTCCCTGAGCTCATCTTTAAAAAAAACAAAACTAAGCCAGATAGGAACATAAATGTTGTGGCATTATGTAGAACAAATAAAACATTTGTTTAGCCAATAAACCTCAAACTTTATGTTTATGTTTATTATGTTCTTGTGCCTTTACAGAGATCCCGCGTTTGGCCTCTGCGCTCAACGACCTGAGCAGGAGCACTAGGACGACCTGCACCGCTCTGTGGTGCGCCCTGCAGATGACTCTGCCTCAAAAAAGCAGCATCGCCGAGGACGGAGACAAAGGACACTCTTCAGATTTAGAGCAGGACAATTCTGAGCAGGTCGACCCTTGAAAATGTGCTTTGACTTTATGTCATGCAGCTGTTCCTGTATGAGTGTGTGTGGCTCAGGGAGTCGCTCGGTGGAGAAAGCGAACGTTGTTGCATAAATTTCTTGATACTGTAGGGTCAATGATACAGTAGGCTCAGTTCAGAGCAATAGATGGATTCCTTAAGTTCGGTAACATTTATCAATCTTATTAACACTTCTAAATGATATATATATATATATATATATATATATATACATATACATATACATATGAATACAATCAACTTTTCCAAAGTATAGTGGGCTGAAGGTAAAGCGGGGGGATTATCGCCAAGCTGTGTGGTTGGTGGATTTTTGAAACGCTGCATGTCTTTTGTGGACAGAATGCAGAGAGAAAGGGAAAAAGACGGATCAGAAGTGCTGGAGTAAATAGGCAAAAAAAAAAGTTAGTGTGGGACAAGATCCAGAAACGGAAAACAACAGGAAGGTTTTATGTGTCGAAAAAAAAAATCATTGTGAAAATAATTTAAAGGTCAGTGAGTTTGAAGAATAACACGATTATCACCCTTATGACCTGAAATTTTAGTCGCAGTTACTCCCACTTACCACAATAAAAATCATAATAATAATAATACAAATTGATCCTGGATTAGTTTTATTTTGATGGTGTGATTTAAAGTAATCCTGGGAGTAAGCTGTAACTGGTTCTGGCTATATTTATAAATTTGTAATCCTTGTATTTTACGTATTTATTGAAACATAGTTATGTTGCAGCATTTGGTTTCGAACAATCATAATCGTAAAAAAAAATTGTCTCATTGAAATTTCCTTCATCGTTAATCGTTTTAGTTTATTTATTTTCAATAAGAAGTAACTTGAGGTAAACAAACGAGTCAGTGTAGGTTTTCAACCACAGAGCAACTCAAGTCAGGATACGTCTACAGACTTCTTTCAGAATGATCGGTCCTGTTGAATCAGATTTATTCCTTTTATTTGAAGTTGATAGAAACTTAATCCCTCAGAAGACCTGGGAAGAGCAATGATCTCTGAGTGAATGGATTATGATATGCCATTGTCATTGTTCTAATGACAATTTTAATTTTTCTGTTTCCAATTAATGTTTATAATTAAAAATAATAATAAATAAATAAATAACCCTCAAGCTTAAGTTCTTAAAAACTGTTGTTTTATACTTCGTTGCAAAAGATATTAAAATGTAATTGTTGTGATAAAGCACACAGTGGGGCAAAGCAACAAGGTTCAAGATGTAAACTCCATTAACATAATCGTGAACATGGGAATAAACAAACAATCAAATAAGAGTCAGGCCTCGAAAATTACTAAAATTTAATCGCAGAGTGTCTTTGATGAAATTTCTGTTTCTCGCAGAGACAAAGAGAGACATCCAAAACAGCTATCAGGTCAAAATTTTGTGTCAACAACCAATAAGTGTATTTTATGATTTAAGTATTTAAGAATTCACATTACATTTTTTTCAATACTATAATACTTAAAATATGAAACGTGTTGTACTGTGTTGCCGGTTTATCAATTATTAAATTGGAATATTTACGTTTACGAATCTTTATGTTCTCTTATACTGAAATAAAATAAAAAAAAAAGAAACAGAATTCTTTTTTCGTACTTTATTCGCGGAGCCCCGACCAAGTATCAAGTGCATAAACAGAAATTATTTCTCAGACTTTCTATATTGTAAATTCTTTGATCTTAGGAAATATTCTAATATTTTGAGATAATTTTTTTACTTTTAAGAACCGTAAGCCGTAATCAAAATTCTAAATAATTTTTGTTTATGAACTCAATACTTGGTCGGGGCTCCTACACAGCCGAGACTTAAGTAATGCATTTGACCTGGTATTACTTAACATAGTATCATTTTTGTAAAAAAACAACACAACACACTGTCAGTGGGTACTACTGCTAGCATAATTCATCCTTTAAGAGATTAGATTAGATACAAACAGCTGAAATATTTTCGCCTGATTGTTCACAGAAACCTTAATTAAAACATAAAATTCCAATTACAGTTATTGAGGTATGACTTTAATTGCAAAAAATGTCTTAAGGCTTTTATTAGCAGGACGTTTACACCCTTATTGTGTCGATTTATTTGACTGTAATTACAAAGAATTCTTGAAACTAATCTCAGTAAATTTGATTATTATTCAATATAAAATCTGTTCTGAGTCAAAGGTTATAACATTTAGAAATCATTATGGAAACTGAAAAAAAAAAACTCAATCATTTACAGATACAACATAAAGATCAAATGTAAATGAGTGCATAAAGAAAAAAAATGCTCCTCATATTCTTTGCTTTTGTTTGTTCATATTGTTACAAAGATTTCAAGTTATTTAGTTAAGGCTTGTTAAGTAAAAGGGCATGTCTGTTTGGCGCCCTCTTGTGCTCTTAAGAAACAACAGTAGCTTTTCCCTCAACAAACAGCTTGTTAATTGTATTAATGATGTAGAATTACATGGAAGGTACAAGTAAGAAGTTTAAAAGAACAGTATGGGAATAATGCAAAAAGCCATTGTTTTGTGTGTATATATAGACAGGCATATATCTACTACAGCTGTAGTACATGTCTGATTACAAAAGACAGCAACTTCAACACTACTGTACAAAAGTCTTAAGTCCCCCCCATTTCTTCATATTAAATCAAATTAAATGGTGTAGGTTATACAGTACGTTCAGAAAATCTCTCTGCAGCGGCCACATAGAGCGGTAGTATGTGGCGCCATCAGTCTGTCAAGTCAGCCGAGTATTTTTGTGTGAAAATGTAAACCATCGAAGCCGGGTACATTTTTAAAACTAGCACTAAATACACAGATTTTTTTCCGGAGACAACACATCGCAATACTGTGCGAGATTTAATAAATAAAATACACAAGTGAGAATAATAATAATAAGTTTCCATATTAAACAAGGATTTTTCCATAACCCACTCTACACGTCCACTGCAGAGGGACTCTTTGAACGCATTGTATTGAAGGAACAGGAACAAATGTGTCAAGAGATACTATTTAAAAATCGGCAGCAAACTCATTTTCCCTCTCATCTGTTCCAGCCACTCGGCATTCGGCATCAGCAGTGTATTAATCACCCTGCTGATTATCTGTCATCATCTGCACCTGTTTCTCACTGGTTCTTGCTTTAAGTTAGATGTATTTTCATACTGATGTTACTTAGTGATGGGTCGTTCATGAATGATTTGTTCTTTTTAAAAGAATCTTTAACGTGACTCAGAAGAACGAATAGTCTTGTAGAGTGATTAGTTCATTTTCTACTGGGCACACATGCGCAAAGCATCGCAAAACCTCCGTAGGTTATGTACAGGAAACAGAAACGAGTAGTTACCTTTGAGTAACTATTCTTTTGGTTCAAATTGTTCGTTCTTTTGTCACGTGACTCCCATAGACGCTATGCAATGCAGTACACAGGCAGCAGAATTGAACGGTTCTCAACGAATCTTCTAGTCTGAATCGTTCATTCTTTTGTCACGTGAGTCCTATAGACGCTATGAAGTGCAGTACGCAGGAAACAGAATTGAACAGTTCTTCTCAATGAGTCTTCAAGTCCTAGTCGTTCGTTCTTTTGTCACGTGACTGCCATAGACGCTATGCAGTGCAATAGATTCAAAAGAACAAACGAATCGGACTAGAAGATATGAGAGATGAGCTACATTCTGTTTATCATAATATGTCCGTAGCTGCATTGTAATATTTTCATAACTGGAACTATAGCCAAAATTTGTGTATGTAGACGTGTTGGGGGTCTGTTTATTGAAAATATAACATTTTATTTTATTTCTGATCAAAAGAACGAAATAAACTAAATGACTAAAAAATATTCCTTCATTTTGATGAATGAGATTCAAAGAACCGAGTCACTAAAATGATTCAAACTTCCCATCACTAATGATACAGAAGCTCAGAAGTTTGTAAAGCAGAAAGGGGCGTGTCAAAATGAAGCCTTGCTTCGAGGCGCGTGCCGGTTTCCGTGAGTCACGTGACGAACGACAAACAGCCTCGCGGTTGCCGGAATCACGTGACCCGACTCGTTCGGCGCCGAAATAAAGGCTCGTGCACGCTTCAGTGAAATTTTCATAGATTCAGAGATGTTGATTATCTGCATAAACATTTCCTTGAACAGTGCAGCTGCATGTCCATATTAATTGTGCTGCTTGTGATGTTACGATCCAGTTGCTACACAAAGTTTGTCCACTAGATGGCAGTACAATGGGGTCCTTGAATGAAGATTCATGAAATGAACCTTTTGGTAAAACTAATGGCTGGGAAGTCTTGACACCTAAATGAGGCTTCATCTGGCCATCACTAGATTTTTTTGTGTGACGATGATTCCTCCAAAACTGAAAATAAGAGACTTAAAAAGTCCTTCAGGAAGCCTGGAGAACTGTTCAAGACTACATTAAAAACACAGTCTGGAGACAAATGAGGAAAGAGGTCAAAACTTTTGCACGGTACTGTAGGTCTGATTGATGAGAAAAGAAAAATAATGAGGGATGTGACAAGTTTTGCTTTTATCATGTATTCCTTTCAGACATTCATCTCATTCCAATGACTAGATTTTATTGGAGGAATTCATCAACTTCCCTCATTCTTTCATCATTACTATCATCATTACCATCATCATCATCATCATCATCATCAAGTAAACAACAGATGCAGTAGATTAGGCTGAAAAATGAAAAGAGTAAGCTGTAGTCACAGGATCAGGAGAAATGGATTATGCAATTACACACAGTGATAGAGCAGCGCTTTTTAATCCACACCATATTCAGAAAGGCATTTAGGGATCTGTGTTTAAAAATAAAAAATAAAGTGGGATTTTTTTTTTTTTTTTTACATTTAACAATAAATGTATTTAGCGTGTAAATGTAATTGTGTGGAGAACGAGTGTTAAAAGCATACATGTACCACAAACTCTCATACACACCAGAATGTTCTCGTGTGTTTTCCCAAGCAGGGATACACAACACCCCCGTGAGAGGGGGGGGGGGATAGGTTAAGGAGTGGTGTTGAAGATCTGAAACTTTTTTTAATAAAATAAAAAAAAAAAAAAAATAAAAAAAAAACTAGAACAAAGTCCACACATTTCTCATGTCTTCGGGGTTTTAGTCCGTAATCGATTTCCTCGTCTATCTCTTGCGCTCGCCCTTCTGTGTGCGCTTCTTCTCGCGGTCTTTGCGCTCCTGCTTGACGAGCTTGTCCTTCTCACGCTGCATCTTGTCCTGCTCCTTCTTCTTCTGCGCACCCTCCTTGGCCTGCTCGCGCTGCTGCCGGCGCCGGCATAACACGTCCTCTACGTTGGTGTTCTTGAACAGGGCTGAAGCCGGCAGTAAAGGATGTTAACAACGAATACAGCTAATCTAAAAGATAAATCAGTGGCTGGTGTTTGGCTTTTATTAGATGGGGAAGTAGATGAGTAACGACCTGCATGATCAGGATTTGCAGATAAATTACAGTGCATCCGGAAATGTATCACAGCTCTTTGTTTGAAATTCAAAGTTTGTTAAAAAAAAAAAAACGGAAAGTGCAGCTCTGAGACAAAATGGTATCCATTCAGGCAAGTAGTAAACACCATGTAGTGACTGTTGTCTTCCCAGGTACCGTTTAAACAAGGTCAGCTGACCCCGCTGCATCACTAGGATTCCTCTCACGATTTGGAGGCGCAGTCTCGCGAGAGTATGATGCAGAATCAAAACACCAAACCCGTGTGTGTATAACAAGGTATACAACACCCCTATCTCACCTATGCGGTTTGACTCGCGGTTAGACGTGGAGTTAGGCGCCGCAAATGACCAACCGACATTCCGCAAGCTTCAGTGAGGACTGCCATAAAAATTAGGCACTTTTAATTTTTTCATGTGGAAAGATTGGAAACGTAATCACTACACCAAAACTGCAAAAACTCTGTGAACTGAGATAAACCCTACTCACGGCCACAAGGCAAAACTGTGCCGACTCCACATAAGTGAGATCGGTGTGCAAAACTCATTTTGTCAGACTTACAAACAAATCTGACTTTGGAATGTGCTCCCGGAACAGAACTCGTTCATACGTCGGGGACTTGGTGTACAGGAATTAAAACAAAGTCTAAGATGTGTTATGATAAGCAATACTCTGCTTTTAGAGTCCTTTGTCTACTACTATGATGGGGAAAAAAAAAAAAGAAAAAACTTTGCAAGAGAGAGAAAAGGATACACTTGTCGCTTGGGATTCCAAGAGCTGCTCCTGCTGATTCCTCCTCGTCCTCCCCTTCAGTGTCAGCGTTAAGAATCTTAACAAAAGAACCAGGAGACAGACAGGCTCTACTAGAACATGTTAACACACTTGCAATGACAGTCATCAGATTTTCCTCATTTCTGCACAACGCAACTTCAAGGATATTCCTCCTCGTCCGTGACGTTCGCGTACTGAGCGAGCAGCGCCTCTTTCCTCTTCTTGGACTCCTCAGAGACTTCCTTCTGTCTGACCACCATCTGAGCCTGCTTCTCGATCAGACTGGCGATGGCCTGAACCTCATCTAAGACAAAAAAAAATAAATAAATAAATAAATTTAAATACATGAGGACATGAGATTTTTAAACCCACCTTTCATGATGTAAAACATTTGCTCTAAGCTTAAACACAGTGAGGAGCACTCCCACCTTTTCATGTCACATGATTATAATGATGTCACAACAACTGTGATTATCATACAGCGGTACATCGGAATACAAATTTTTAATCTGTTTAGGAGGAAAGATCTTAAGGCAACATTTCGTATTGTGAAACACATTGTCCCATTGGGAATAATGTAAACGCAGACAATCCGTTCCAGCCACCCAGAAATATTACCATATTACTAATTTACAACACTATAATCATATTTTCGCATATAAAAAGAATCAAAACATTTAGAAAAAGGACATGTAAATTAAGTAAAATATAAAATAAATAGACATTAAATATCACTTAATGTTAATTTATGATTCCTCCTGGCACCGACGGCTTTAAAAACTCAACTGAAAGCAGCTTGATTTTCTTCTAGCCATCGTACTTGCTAATATTCTTGGGACTCATGGTGCCACTCTACGTCTTCACTAAATCTTGCACTATAAATATGCAACAACAAAAAAAAAGTTAACTCGCTTCTGTTGGCTTCAACAGATGCAAGCAAGTTTTAAACGTCTCCCGGCGTTCAGTTCGACTTGGTTCGTTTGCTCGTATGCCGATGCTAATTTCTTGCAAAATTCCAGTTCTTAAGGCGTATGCCGAGGTATAGCTGTAAAATGAATCTGAAGGAATGCTCACTAGGTGTTGCATCTCTTCTGGGAATTCTGTTTAACACTGTTCTTGTGACATTAATGTTCTTGCACCGAGTTAGATTCCTTCACTGGACACAGACACTTTTGCGTCCTGACACATGAGGAATAACACACTGGGGTGGTGTGCGAGCCAATTTATTCCTGAATGACACTCTGCATTTTTAATATTTCAGAGTTCAGTTTATGGTTGTGAAACTTTGAGACAAAGTTATGTTCTTACATCTGCTATAGCTGCGATAAGCTGCCATTAAACTGTCTTCTGTATCTCTTGCAGACAGAAGGTTCATAGTCATGGTCAGGAGTCCTCAATGTTTTAGCCATACAGCATACATTATAAATAACAGTCAATAGCAGTTTCAGATGACCAACAGCTTACAGTAAAGCCAAATGGCGGTAATTTTTAGTCAGGCAACGTCAGGCTTCTGGACCGTCTACTTAAATGTGAACTAGAAACGGATCAGATGATGGAGTTCCTAACACGGATTTGAAAGGTTTGTTAAACTCAAAGAAAACAGGTTTCTCAGGTTCAGTGTGAGAATCTGAACATTGCATGTAAACTATTTTTTTTTTACCGGAGAGACCTGGACTTTAATTATAATAATAATAATAATAATACAGCGGCCTCATCGAGCGTAACGTGCTGCCTGAACATCCCTGGAGTTACACGAGTAGAAGTCTTGAAAGAAACTTTTCAGCTCACCTTCCGGCTGATTGCCGGAGGCTGCGGCTCGAGAGCAGCAGTCGCTCCACTGCTTCAGGATCTGCTGACAAACCTCCTCGAGCGTGTCTTCATCCTGAGAGGAGAACAAAAATCAAATGCTTCAACACAATCAACTCCAGCTGCTTTCACTCTATTGTAAATATGTACAGTACACGTTTAAGACTAGGATGAAAGACATCCATTCATGTCACAGTTCTGATAAATTCTCCAGTCTGATTGGTCAAATAACAGCAGCTGTTCTAATACATTATTGTTTCTATAGTGAACACCTTGTACAGCGGATGCTGTAGAATATAAAACATGTAATCATTGTTAAAGTGAAAGTTTCTGTAAGTGGATGTTTATTACGTGTTTATAGAAGGAGTCGCAGGTTAGTAAAATTTTAACTTTAGACTTTCCAAATTCCTCACAAGCTTTTTATTTATTTATTTTTAACCTAAACTAACTTCATGTTTTGTGTACTTTCTGCAACATTGAACGTAACCACAAAGGAATAAAAATATATATATATATTTTTTGTGTCTTTGTGTGTTTGGTCTTTCTTTTATTAAAAACTGCACTTGTGTGAAGTCGTTATGCTGTTTTTATGATTTTTTTAAATATCCTGCTTCTGGGCTCATCACTCTACTGTTGATTAGTTTTAGATTAGAACACACTAGAGATTATGAATCGCGTTTCCTTTGTGTGATGCATCGTCACACTGACTCTAAAATCGATTAAAAACAACTATTTTAAAGATTTATAATAGAGATGAACCAGACGATCGGCCAATGACCAGAATAAACAGGTTTTCAGTTTGATTGGGCGTGACCGCAGAGCGGCTGTTCAGCCTCAGATATGAACGATTCTGTACCGAGCGGAAAAACTTCAGAGTGGCGCAACAGAGAACAGAGATGCATTTTTATGGTGTTACATTATCAAAAATTGCGCAGGTTAAAAGACTCTGATCTGCCCCTTTTCTCCAAACTCTATGACAGAATTAGTCTCATTACACACGCTTACACCAGTCTCAAAACAAAGAATTAGTGTGTGCGTTAGAAGCCACTCAACCCGCGCGCTCACCGTTGAGTTTGGAGACGTTTCAGGATGTAAAACGTCACCGTTCCTTTATAATCCTACAGGTGGCGCACTCAGAACTATTCACACACTGCCATCCAGTGTGGTAGGAGTGAATTATTTGCCAAGTTTGTTTTGAAATAATAATGATGGCAGATGACAGAAATAAATGGTGCTCTTTGTTTTAAAAACAGAAAACTAACGCTATAAGGAATGCGCTACAATTAATTACTTTTTAATTAAACTTTTTCTAAAGAAAAAAAAATTAAGAATGAAAAAAATATATATAATCAGGCTATTTACAAAGTCGTGATACTTTTAGCGTCTTTGGAAAATCGTCCTTTACAAAAGATGTGAAGATTAGAAAATTATCAAGCCTATACAATGGATAACACCATTAAGGTATGACGTCACACAGAGACTTTCAACCACGTTCTAAGTACACACTGACACTGAGTGTGTGGAAACAGCTGACATCACTGTTGCTAGGTTTGTGATGATAAAAATAACTTTTCAGCTGTTACTCCAGGAGGGGGTGTAGATCGCACCATCACACCATGTGCACTATGTAGGGCTTTAGTTTCCATAATGTTGGATTGTCTACAGTCAGAGTAAACTGATATCCGCGTGCACAGATGGATCAACAGCACCAGGGTGTCCAGATTGCCTCACCCACTTAACCAAGCAAACACACAACCCTCTTAACCCCATACTGACTTTCACACAAACTTATCTGTGATGGGAATTACACGAGAGTTTTAAAACTGTTACACCTGTTTTCATACATCAAGCGAATCGAATTAAGAAATGCCGTTAAATCGAAAACCACAGGCTCCACAGGCGTTCCCCTGACAGCTCATCCCAATCCGCTCGCCGCTCCCTACCCCCGCGCCCTTCAGCGGAGCGCGTTCTAACGGCTGCGAGCACCCAGCGCAGTGCACTGCACGTGCAGCACGCGGCGGATGGGGACCGAGCCCGAATCGGATCGCGTGCAGCCCGGCGTGTACCGACCACAAACGCGGACAGGATGCCGTTCAGCGCGTCACTCATTTCCTCGTCGCTCTCCTCCTCCTGCAGCACGCCGAGGATATAAGCTCCGTACACCTCCCGGTCCGCCCCGAGGCCATCCAACCGCTCATTCAGCCACTTTTCAAACTCCCCAGCCGAGGATCCGGGCGCCGCCATGTTGGCTGGGGGTCCTGCGCCTGCGCACTGAGCTGCTGAGGTGACCGCACAGATCGCCTGCTGATGAACACCGCTTTAATAAACAACAAGGAGCTGCGACTCTGTTTTTGTTTCTTTATTTCATTCGTTTATTATTATTATTATTATTATTATAAACACCGTGGATCTGTGACTCTTTCTTTCCTTTTCTTGCTTGCTCTCTTGTTCTTTCTTTCTTTTTTGATTTGTATTTCTTTCTTTTTTTTTTCTTCCCGCTCCGTTGCGTTGCTTTCTTTCTCTTTCTTTACTTGTTTTGACTTTCTTTCTTTCGTTCTCTTTCTTTATTTGTTTTGACTTTCTTTCTTTCGTTCTCTTTCTTTTCTTGTTTTGACTTTCTTTCTTTCTTTCTCTTTCATTTTTTATTTCTTTAATTCTCCGTCGTTTGTCAGTGACGTTTGCTTGTTTCTTGCATTTTCTCCGTCTTATTTCTGTTTAACATTACAGTAAATGTTTTTGTTTCCTGTTGTAGTTTTAGTATTTACTGTTTTTTAATTAACTTTTTCATTAATTTAAACTTTTCAATTATTTATTTCTGATTCTGCTGCGTTATTTTCCATTTATAAATAATCTGCTTTTGTTGTATATATTTTTTTAAATACATTTTATTATTTATATTTAATTTATTTTGTCTGTTCTTTTTAAATTTGCTATCTTATTTTTTATTAAAACTTTTTTTCTCACCGATCATTTGTCCTGTTTTCCAAATTAAAAATTTCTAGTTAAAATTTTATTTGTCACGTACACAACCATACACAGTATGATATGCAGTGAAATGCTTAAACGACTGTCTGTGGGGATAAAAAGATAATACAAGGAGAGATTTTAGTGCAATACAACAAATTGCACATTAAAGAAAAAATAAATCTTTAAAAGTAAAAAAAAATGAGATGACTATACAATTTACAAAGTTACAATAAAATACAATGAAAATACAAATATATACAATGCATCAATTATACATTATACAGAATGTGCAGTATAAAAGGGTACAATAAAAAAGTAAAGGATATGGTGCATACAGTAGGTATGAGAACAACAATATGAGTGACACATGAAGTATGAAATGAAATGAAATAAAATGAAACTGTGTGTGTGTGTGTGTGTCAGCAACAGTGTTATTGTCCATGTCAAGTGCAAGTTAGTCCTCATCCATTTACAATTTTTATTTAAATGCTATCCTTTCATTTACAGTTGTTTTTAATTTGTTTGGTATTTATTTATTTGTTGTCCCATTTTCATAATATGTACACATTCTCCATCTTTTTCAGACATATTTTAAAATGTATCTTAAATCTAAGGTTTTCATTAATTTTATTACATTTTAGAATTTGATTTTATACTTTAGATGTTTTAGACTTTAGAGTTAAATTTTGGATGTGCTTCGTGAGTGATTTGCCTTTTAGTCCACTAGAGGGCGCAGTGAGCCTGTTTTACAGTCACTGTTGAAGCTTTAGTTTGTTGTGGCAGATTTTACTTTTAATGCAATCAAACATTTGGATATGAAAGTTAATCATAGTGCAAATGCTGTGATCTTTTTATTTGAAATATTTCACATAATCAGCATCACAACAACAACAGCATCAACAACAACAACAATAATAATAATGTAATGAGATAGTGTAACTTTACTAATTTCTTAGTCTTTATCTTTTAGAGATAAATTTAGCTTCATAGACAAAACGATTTTGTACTAGCTGTGCATATAAAGCATATACTAGTGATCTATGCATGTTCATATTATTTAGCTTATATTTGCACTTTGTGTTTAGTATGCTGTGTAATTTTATTGGAGTTAATTCAGGCTATTATTTTTTCAGTTAAATAAAGATTTCATTTGAGCTTTAATTAACCATAATGATGCTGCGTGTGTGTTTTGCGTGTGTGTTTTGTGTGTGTGTCTCAGGCAGACTATGAACAGATCCCGAACATGCAAGCTGCTTCACAGATAAAACTTTTTTTTTTTTTAAATAATAACAATTAATTATTATTATTTACTGGATGTTTGAATATTGTTTGTTTATCAGCATCATGTGGAGTTTGATCCAATGTTAATTAGTCACTTAAAGGAAAAAGATCACACACACATGAGTCTGAGAAGAAGGAACAAAAGATGAACGGAGACTCGTGAGCTGCTCCTGGTCCGAGGGGTTCCTCTCTTACGATGCCAGTCTCCCTGTGGCCTGTTTGGTATTATTTTTATTGAGGAGACGCAGATTGATGCAAAGTGGCTGGAGCCAGGGGGTTCGATGGAGTGCATCAGTGTGCATCTACATGTCTATGTCTGCAGGCACACACACACACACACACACACACACACACACACACACACACACACATCATCTGGCAAGCCATTGCGAGTAGTGTGTGCTCTGTCATCTCTGTCAGAAGTCTTGCTGCAGTGCTCAAACCTGAACCAAATCTCAAATCTAATACAGAGAGGAACATAAATAAAGACATAATTATAAATGTAAAATTTGAGATGACTATTAGTATTTTTTAAATGCTTTATATATATTAGAAAAAAGAGGGAAAATGTGAATTAGGTACAATCCTGTAAAAGAAAAAAAACAGGAGAAGCTTGGATTTGGTTTTGGAAAAGATTTATATATAAATAAATGTAATGTAATTTTTTTTTCATATTAAGAATGATTTGTTTTTACCATGTTATACTATATAGTTTATTATATTTCATTGTTTTGTAAAAGCTGTTGTTGTGGCTTTGTATTTTGTCCCTTGTATTTTTAATGCTTCATGTAAATACATAAAAAAAACTAATTTGCTAAGTCTAAATCTAAATCTCCAAATCTAATCTGCATTTGAATGGTTGTAATGTAAGTATTTATTACTTATTCTAATTATATATATATATATATATTATATATTCTAACTAAGTATTATTTTAACAACTTTTAACAATATTGTTGACTTTCACTTTAGCACCAATTGCGAATTTTTTAATTTCGGAAATTCTGAATCTTTTGACTTGGACGCAAGTGGTCTTTACTTGTTAAGTTTTCCTCGATCAACCTAGATTTGAAAACCCCAGCTGAAAACCCAGGTTTCTATGGTAAATTGAAGTGCCGTTATCGCCTCCTGCAGTCTATAACATATTATACAGTGGAACCTTGGATTACGAGCATAATTCGTTCCGGAAGCGGGCTTGTATTCTAAAACACTCAAATCGAATTGTCCCATAAGAAATAATGGAAATTCAAATTATTTGTTCCACAGCCCAAAAAAATAAATACAACACATAAAACAAATTAACCTGCACTTTACCTTTAAAAAAAAGTAAAAATAAATCTTGACAGATAAGTGTTTCCGTTTGTGCGCGCAGGCGCTGTGTGTGTGTGTGTGTGTGTGTGTGTGTGTGTGTGTGTGTGAGAATCTAAAGTAAGCTCCCCTCTCCCCCTTCTCGTCTTACACAGTTACCCTTCCTCCACTCTTCTCACACACACGCGCACACAATGGAAACACTGTTTTATCGGAAGTATAAACAAGAAATCTCTCTAATGACACTCGATTGAGCGACACGCTAACGGAATCAGTGCTGTAAAGTAAAAATAAAACAAATTAACCTGCACTTTACCTTTGAAAAGAATCGACACAGAGCAGTGTTTCTGTGTAGAGCAGAGAGAAAGAGTGTGTGTGTGTCTGTGTGTGTCTGTGAAGGCGAAAGTAGGAGATGTCTGTGTGTGTGTTTCACGGTGTCCAATGACGCGTGCGCACACAGACACATAGTGCAGGCTGAGTCTTGAGCAGAGAGAGAAAATGTATTTTTAATCTCTCTAATAAAACTTGCTTTTTGCTTTACACGCGCGCTGTACACACACACACACGCAGACACAAAATAAAATATGTTTTACGCACACACACGTGGTCACAGTATTATAGTAAACAGTACACGCATGCACGGATGTTGATTAAACCAGTAAGAGACGAGCACTAAGACCCAGCAGGGGAGATGATTACCCACAATTCCGCAGCGCAAGAGAGAGAAAAACCATTGGCTCAGTTATATACCGAGTGGCGCAGTGGTAAAGTGCTCGCCCTATTATCTGGGGATCGCTGGTTCGAACCCCGGGTGATGCTGTTACCTCTCACAGCCGGAGGCCTAGAGAGAGCTGATTGGCTGAGCTCTCTCAGGGGGGAGGGATGAGAGGTACGTTGGGCTCCCACATTAATCACAGCCCTACAGCCAATCAGGGGCGTCTGTGAGCTCACGCACGCGGAGGGAGCGGCTAGCGCTTTCCTCCGAGTGTGTTACTCCGCCCCTAACGGTGCGTGAGCGAGCAGTTCAAAAAGATGCGGTCGGAGGAAATACGTGATAGTCTTCGGCCCTCCCGGCTGAGTGGTAGTGGTAGCCTTAATGTGGGAGCCCCCTAGTGACGGGGAGGAATTGGCCACGACTGAAAATCGGGAAAAAATAAAAAAAATCGCAGTAGTAATATAACACTAAAACATAGTTCAAATCATTAGTTCAGTGTTTTATCAGTTAAAGCCTTGTAAATAGAGGTAAATAGAGGTTTTCTCACTTTATCATTGTATTTATTGTTCTTTATCATGTCTGGACTGTTCAGGAAGCCAGTTGTGCCTACGTTATCGCGCTGATGGCTGTGTACTGGTGTACAGAGGTGCTGCCTTTGGCCATTACTGCTATCTTACCTGCTGTGCTTTTCCCTCTGTTTGGCATCATGGAGTCAAAAGATGTATGTATTATATGTTTACTATAATGTTCCGTACAAGTCATTTTATAAAATCTACTTAACCATACGAACCTGTATAGTATGAAACTTTACTATTTTTGTTTGTATGTGTGTGGTCGTGTGTTAGGTTTGCATGCAGTACCTAAAGGATACAAACATGCTGTTTTTGGGCGGCCTGATGGTCGCCGTCGCTGTAGAGGATTGGAGTTTGCACAAACGCATTGCACTGCGAGTTCTGCTCATTGTTGGGGTGCGGCCTGCCCTGTACGTTCCTACACCACGTGTATTATAAAACACCCTTTATCTATGACAATGTGATGTTCACGTTTAGCATAAAGATTAGGTTCAAGTAATCATTAATCACAAAGATAACAACAATTCAGGCACTTCTACCTATGGTAGTATCTTTACATGTTTATCAGCCTGGTCCTGTTTATGGATTCTACTGAATAGTGATAGTTTTTCCTAGAAGTCGGGTAGTTCAGTTGTTAAGGCATTGGACTACTGTTTGGAAGGTCTTGGTTTCAAACCCCATGACCACCAAGTTGGGCCTTTGAGCAAAACCTTTAACCCTCAACTGCTAAGATGTAAAATGAGATAAAAATGTTAGTCATTCTGGATAAGATCATCTGCCAAGTGCCATGATGTGTCGGTGTAACTGTTAATTCTATCCTGTACAGGCTCATGTTAGGTTTTATGGGCGTCACAGCATTCCTGTCCATGTGGATCAGTAACACTGCTACCACAGCCATGATGGTGCCCATAGTGCAGGCAGTGCTGGAGCAACTCAACAACACAGCGGGAGAAGAGGAAGCTGGAGCTCCTCAAGAACATGAGGAGAAACTGCCCGAGATAAAAGTTGATGGCCAGGGTGAGTGCAGAAGCCTTACATGAAACCACCTTTCATATTTAATACTTCATATTCCTTTCATATTTCATACTTTAACATTTCAGCATTGGCCTGTTCACTACATCAGCCCAGCAATGAAGAACTGAACACACAGGTTACTCTTGAACACTGTCTCGCCCATTTCACATACACTCACCTGCACCTGTCAGTGGTGCAGCATTGGACTGTTCAGTACCTCAGGCCAGCAATTATAGAACTGTAAACTTATGTCACTTTAAACAAACTAAAATAAGCTCATTTGCACTACTCTTATTGCACTGTTCCACTTTGCACCATATCGGCCTTCTGTGATGTTAACTGTCCCCTTTTGCAGGACAGTTACTCAGTTGTCTTACCACTTGTGTTATTTAAGTTGTTTGTAAGGGGATTGAGAGTAACGTAATTTCAATTCTCAATATGTATGCACTGTACATGTAGCAGAATCGACAATAAAGTTGCCTTTGACTTTGACTTGTGACCTTTTACCCTATTGTGTTCACTGCATCTCAGTACATTTTTGTTTGTGTACAGTGCTGGTGAACGGCCTGAGCTTTTCCACAGAGAAGACAGCAGAACCATGTAGGGAACCCAAGGAGATGCTGAGAATGTGTAAAGGCATGATGCTGTGTGTGTGTTACGCTGCTAGCATTGGCGGAACCGCCACACTGACCGGCACCGGACCCAATCTGGTCCTCTCAGGTCAAATGAGCCAGTAGGTTCCAAACATTCAGCCCAACATGGCCTAATCATAATCCTTAGCAACACTGTCTAAAGTCTTGAGTTCTCTCCTCAGGCTCTTCCCAAACAACCCAGATGTTGTGAACTTTGCCTCCTGGTTTGGGTTTGCCTTCCCTAACATGATTATTATGCTCTTGGCAGCCTGGCTCTGGTTGCAGCTTGTGTTCCTGGGCTTCAAGTAAGCGACATTAATTGCCTATCATAAAATTTGAATGTCAGTTAGCTATAAACATATTCACACGATTTGCTCGTGTGTATTTGATTGATATCATGGCGCTTATTATCTGTCTTTCTGTCTCTGTCTATCTTCCTTTGCTCTTTAGTCTTAAAAAAGCATGGGGCTGTGGCGCAGTGAAGACGGAGAAAGAGGTTGCTGCGTATAATGTGATCCGCGAGGAGCATCGGAGCCTCGGGCCCATGTCTTTCGGGGAAATAAGCGTTTTAACACTCTTCTGCCTGTTGGTGGTTCTGTGGTTCACACGTGACCCGGGATTTGTGGACGGCTGGGCAACAAACGTTTTCAACAGTAAAAAAGAGTATGGAGCAGTTCTGAACACAAAAGTACGAGGGGCGTTCATGTCAAACCGGGACTTTTGATTGTGCAGAATAACAGAACACAGTTATGACAGTCCCTTTATTTCTTTGTACTGTATAATCCCCTGCTACACTAATTCACTTTCCCAGCATTTCACTAGTGCTTGGTAGAAAGTTTTCTCAGTACACTGAAGCCATGATTAACGCCTGAAGCGATAGCCTCCCAGGAACTCCTTCAACGGCCCAAACATGTGGCGATGGCATGAAATGAGGTCAGGACTGTACAGGGGATGTGGCAATAACTCCCAACTGTGCAAGTTGTGTTGGTGAATAATTGTGTGTACAGTTCCAACAGACAGATGCATCTCTGCTGCAAGTTGGTAAAAAGTTATCCATTGATTTTCAACAATAAGGACATAATTCCACTCGCTGAATGTTCATGGGAACGACTGCAGTGTGCTCTGAGTCACCTCTGCCAGGATCATCATTCAAGGCCTTCTGTAAAACATTTGCACCGTTCAAGTGTTTCACTGCAGCTAAGAGTCTCATCAGCGTACTGTGCTTCTGTAAATGTCAGTCGGTTCTATGCCTTCGTTTGTGAGAAATCACTACAATCTTTACAAGTCCCCATTTGACTTGAACGCCCCTTGTAGAAAATCTGTCTTTGGTGTTGCTTTTGAGACCGTCTTAATACTGTCACTGGTAATAAACTTCACTTCTTTTAAACGAAAATTCCACATGAGACAGCAAGTTCAGCAGGTAACGACGTACCCGTAAAAAGGCCGGAAGGTTCATCCTTATCTGTCAGTGATGCTCGGTACATAGGGTTTGTCGGTAAATGTTTGCACGGATGTTTAGAAACAGGTTCACAAACCATGATGCAAATGACACTATATCTAATGTCACCAAATGCACTTTGACTTGGAGCTCGGAAAATAAAAAAAAATAAAAAAATCTTAACACACTAGTAGTAAACAAGTTTACTTATTAAAAAAATAAACCAAAGCAGAAAACATATCAGAATGCCTTGAGAAAAACAAATGGCTTTGGAACACATGCTTCTAAGTCTGTTAAAATGGATAATGAAAAAGAAAAGAATTTAATCTTTAGCCTAGTGCACCCACTGTGTGTGCTCGTATCAGACGATGTAGGTCACGTGTCTGACGATTTGTGAATGGAATTTCCGAGAGGATACAATGTGCAAATAGTGGTTGTGTACACATCTGTGTAACGATCAATTATTCGCTGTTAAAGGCTTTTTGTTAATTTCGGAATGTTCTGAATGTCACAGGATTCCGCAATGTTATTATACACTGTAAACCCGAATAAGTTGGCAAACCTCAAATAATTTGAGGTAATCAGTTACATCAAATTTTTTAAGTAATGATGTTTCCAGTTTTAATTAAACAGAACTGAGTTTTTGAGTTTGTTGGACTCGTTCATATTAATCGTTCTTTACTTGCATTATTGAGTAGCTTAACTCGTACTATTTACTAGCAATTATCATTTTTTTTTTAGTTGTTGCAAATCAAATAAATTGCTGTTGGTCTTTCGGCTGCTCCCGGCAATGGGTAGCTACAGCAGACAATCCGGTCCACACACAAGCTTGGCACAGGTTTCACGCCAGATGCCCTTCCTGACACAACCCTCACATTTTATCTGGGCTTGGGACAGGAACTCCACCCAGTTGTTGGGAATCAAACCCGGGCCTTTCGCATGGCAGGCGAAACACCTACCACTGAGTCACTAGTGCCCTGTTGCCCTGATGACGTCAGACACAAAATCGCTAGTCTGAAAGATTTTAAGTTGGTGGAACTTTAAGGTG